>BSBK01004449.1:420000-677500 GCA_027943335.1 Chamaecyparis obtusa
TGTGTCATTGTGTATGAATATCTTTCTATGGTTGGTAATCATATTGCTTACATGGTTTAATGTTGTTGATGTTGATAAAAGTTATAATTATCAAATAACTGATTCACCCCCCCCCCCCCCTCTTAGTTATCTTGGTGTACTTTACTTTCTAACAATTGGTATCAAAGCGGCAAGTCCTTGAAAAAGAAGTTTAACAGCTTAAGGAGATCCATGGTGAATTTCAAGAAAGAAAGCCCTAAGTTTGATGCAGTAAATTTTGACAGCTAGAAAGAAAAGATGAAGACACACCTACTGTGTTTAGGACTAGGTTATTGGTTGATTACAAAGAATGATAAGACTATCATTCAAGAGGACAATCTTGAAACATGCACTACTGATGAGAGAGATCTATTCATGTGTAACATACTTGCAAGAGAATCACTTTTGATAGCCCTTCCGGAGAATGAGTAAAGTCAGGTAAAATGTTTAAAAAAATCTCATGAAATTTGGAATGCTTTACACTCTACTTTTGAAGGTGATGAACATGAAAAAAGAGTTAGATTACATAATTGGATATCTACATTTGAAGATATAAGAATGTTGAAAGATGAATCTGTTAGAATCTATATTGGTAGAATGTCAAAAATTGTTACAGGCATAAAATCTTGTAGAGGAACAAAGACAAAGAATGAAGTGATATGGAAAATTAGGAAGACATTGACTCCTATATTTAAGCATACAACATAGATGATTGAACAAGTTATACCTTGTACTACAAAATTTACAAGAGAGACTCTTCTTGGAAGATTGGAAGTAGCAGAAATGAACCTAAGGTTATCGGGAGACTTACCTAGAATGGAGACAACATTCAGTGCTCTTAGTGTTCACCCTACTTTGTTAAGAAGAATCAGTGTGAGTGAAGATTATCCTGGCAGCAATAGATCTAGAAATGAAGAAGACAAGAAGATTGAAGAAGGTATTGCCTTGCTTGTGAAGAGAGAACCAGACGGTAAGAAAATTTTTAAATGTTGGACTTGTCAAGAATATGGTCATTTTGCATCTAAATGTCCTAAAAGAGTTTAAAAGTAAAGAAAAAATTTCAAACCTAGAAGATCTAAGGAATTTTATTATGCTAATGATGAAGATCTTGAAGCTAATATAGAGAGAACTCTAAGTGAAAGTGATACTGAGAATAATGATGACATAGGATTTGTAGCAATTAAAGAAGAGAATTCTGAAAATGATGTTATGGAAGAAAAAGCCTTAGTTTCTAAAGTTGGAAAGAAAGATGATTGGATTATAGATAGTGGTTGTTCACATCATATGACTGGAGACATGAAAAAGTTCATAAAGTTTAATGAATATGATGGAGGAGTTGTTAGAGTTGGAAACAATGCACCTTGTTTGATTAAAGTTATAGGATCTATTACTCTTGATGGAAAGACTACTACTGATGATGTTTATTTTGTGGATGGATTGAAACATAATATTTTGAGTGTTGGATAGTTATTTGATAAGGGATATCAAGTTTGGTTTACTGAGAAAACTTGTGTGATAAAGGATAGAGATGGAAATCTTATTGGAACTGGATCTAGAACCAGAGGTAATGTATTTTAGTTGAATCCTACTGAGATGACATGTTTGATTACTAAGATTGATGATAGTTGGTTATAGCATAGAAGGTTTTGTCATATAAACTTTGACAATATTGTGAAAGTAAGTACTACACTTGCAGTAAGAGATTTGCCTAAAATTATGAAGCCTACTAACATGATTTGCAAAGAATGTGTGATGGCTAAATAGAAGAGAAGTTCTTTTCCTAATAAGAAGTTTACATCTACAGAAAAGCTAGAGATTCTTCATACAGATTTGAGCAGTCCTACCATGACTAGAGGATTCTATGGAGAAAGGTATTGTATGATTCTTGTTGATGATTTTACAAGCATGATGTGGATTGCATTTCTTAAGGAAAATTCTGAAGCATTTGATAAGTTTAAGATCATTAAGAATAAAGTTGAGAATGAATCTAGAATGAAGATTAAATGTTTGAGATCTGATAGAGGTGGAGAATTTACTTCTAGAGAGTTAAACACCTTTTGTGAAGAAAATGGCATTAAAAGACAATTTTCAGCCCCTAGAACACCTAAAGAATATGGTATTGTAGAAAGAAGGAATAGATCAGTGACTGAAGCAGCAAGAGCTATGTTATCTGAGAATGATTTGGCGAAGATATTTTGGAGAGAAGTAGTGAACATAGGAGTGTATATAATGAACAGAGTACAAATTAGAGCAGACAGAGACAAGACACCCTATGAATTATGGTTTGGACATGCACCCTCAGTTAAGTATTTTAGAATTTTTGGAAGCAAATGTTATATAAAGAGAGATAATGATATTGGAAAGTTTGATCCTAGAAGTGATGAAGGTATATTTCTTGGATATTATTTGAAAAGCAAAGCCTGTAGATGTTACAATAAAAGAACTAAGACTATTGTTGAGAGTGTAAATGTTAAAGTTGATGAAAAGTTCAAAATTCAGGAAAGAATGCTTGATTATGAATCAAATGAAGAAGCTCATCCTAAACCTAACACTGGATCTACTGAACTATTTTATGAGACTGATAGTGATTTTTTGAATGAGAGCCATAGTGAAGTCATTGAAGAACCTACACCTGAAGTGAGATCTGAGAGACTGACACCTAACAAGAGTTTGTCAAGAAATCATCCTATTGGGAAAATTATTGGAAGTATCAAAAAAGGAGTTCTAACTCAAAATAAGGTACAAGAATAGTTATGTTTGATTTCTCAAATTGAACCTAAATCTACTAGTGAAGCTTGTGAAGATGAAAGTTGGATTAATGCTAAGAAAGGAGAACTAGATCAGATTGAAAAGAACAAGAGATGGGAATTGGTCCCTAGACCTAGAGACAAGAATGTTATTGGAACTAAATGGGTATTCAGAAACAAGATGAATGAACAAGGAGAAATAGTAAGAAACAAAGCAATATTGGTATGTAAGGGATACTCATATAAAGAAGGAATTGACTATGAAGAAACCTTTGCACTTGTTGCAATAATTGAAGTAGTAAGAATGTTTTTGGCTTATGCAGCTTACAAGAAATTTAAAGTATATCAGATAGATGTGAAGTCAGCATTTTTGAATGGAGAATTGGAAGAAGAAGTCTACATTGAGCAGCCTGAAGGTTTTCCTTTAACTCAAGAAGGAGACATGGTATGTAAATTGAAGAAAGCATTTTATAGACTAAAGCAAGCACCTAGAACTTGGTATGAAAGATTGGATAAGTATTTGTTTGAAATTGGGATTGACAAAAGGAACAGCTGATAGCAATTTGTACACAAAAGAAATTGAAAATGGTTTGTTGGTTATAGTTTTTTAATTTTATGACATTATCTTTGGAGGAGAAGATGACGCTAGTGACAAATTTGCTGATAAAATGAAGACTGAATTTGAAATGAGTATGATTTGTGAAATGAAATACTTTTTGGGATTATAGATAACACAAAACAATGATGGTATCTTTGTCAGTCAGACAAAGTAATTGAATGATTTGTTTAAAAGATTTGGAATGGATAATTTTAAACTAGTTGGAACACCTATGGTAAATAGACATAAGTTATCTAGCACAGATGAGACTCCTACAGTGGAAAAAAATAAATACAGATCTGTGATTGGAGGATTGCAGTATTTAACACATACAAGACCTGATATAGCACATTCAATTAGAATTGTAGCAAGATTTTAAGCTAAACCTAGAGAATCACATTATGCAGCAATAAAGAGGATACTGAGATATTTAAGAGGCACAATGGACTATGGATTGTGGTATGAAAAATTTGATGATTTTACCCTATGTGCATATACAGATGCTGATTGGGGAGGTAGTGTTGATGATAAGAAAAGCACCAGTGGTGGAGCATTTTTCCTTGGAGGAAGATTGGTTTCTTGGCTAAGAAAGAAGCAGAATTGTATCTCACAGAGCATAGCAAAAGCATAATATGTAGTAGTAGCAAACAATTGTAGCCAAATAATTTGGATGAAGCAAATGCTGAAGGATATTGGAATAAAGTTTTTTGAACCTGTTGTCATACATTGTGACAACACCAACATAGTTAGTATGTCTGAGAATCATGTATTACATTCTAAGACAAAGCATATAGAGATCAAGTATCATTTTGTAAGAGAGAAAGTTGTTGAGAAAGAAGTCAGACTTGAGTACATAAGTACAAAGGAGCAGATAGCAGATATATTTACAAAGCCTTTGCCTAAGGATACATTTGAGTATCTAACAAGTATGCTTGGGGTTATTCCCTAGCCTACTTTTGATAAGTGATGCAGTTGGTTGCATCCGTCCAGTGGTATATGAGCCTTATCTTTCTTCTGGACTGGATGTTGGTACTTCCTCTATGGGGCAGCATGTGTATTTGAGCTGAGTCATGAGGACTCTAGTGAATGTATTTTCTGAATAAGTGCCTTTTGACATTGGAGTTGTTGTTGACATAATGATGAAATTTCTATCATTGATGTCAATGGGGGAGAAGTGTACATGAAAAAATCCATTTGTACTATCTGAACAGGAAAACGAAGCAAGATTTGATTAATGAAGTATTGGATATTTTGGAACATTGGATATATTTTTTTTTTCATCTATGTTGCCATCAATGCCAATGGGGGATATTTTTAGGAATGAATGTTGAATGTTTGGTAGTCATTCTATAGCATTTGTTGTTGCATTCATGAGTATGATTGTCATTGATGTCAACACAGTGATCTTCTGGAGACTTGCAGAGAAGTAGACATAGTTTGAATTAGCGCACGTGGGTTATTGTAGTTGGAGCTATGTGATGTTGAGGATATACTCTTTAATATGTTATATGTATATGGTTAAGAGCACAAACAGTAATTCATTTATTCATGGAAGTTATGAGCGTTTTGGTGGAAACAATATTCAGGCAGTGTTCCTGAGTAGCGGTTTGTGGAAATGGGATGATATCTCCTAATCAGGATGGAATCTAGTTTTGTGCAGTTAAAGGGAATTTGAAGACACATTTATAGTGATGTGGATGACAAAGAAAACTTTGAGGATGCATGAGGGGAGAATTATTGTATTTGGAAGCCGACAATTTTGTGTAATTTTGATGTAGCGTGTGGAAACTTTTATTTTGTAATTGTGTGCCAACTCATTTGTAATTATTTGAGTGTGGTATAAAGGAAGGAATGTTTTTCCTTATTGTAATAGAGAAGAGGATATAGTGGATAGATATGAAGTGAAGAAAAGAGCTAAATGTGAAATCAAATTTGTGAAGGAAGACATGCGAAGTACAAAGATCTGAAATTGAGATCTGGTGTAACAGTGAGTATGGTTTGGCACAGTCAGAGAAGAGGTAAGATATTATTCTATTGAGTAATACAAAAATTATTTGGATAGTGTGTTCAATGATCTTACCCTAAAGATGTTTGGGCAGTGGGTCCTTCTATCTTCCATAACTCTTAACAAGGTTAGAATCTTTTAATAGGGATTCAAAATCTCCTAATAGGGATTCATATGTACTGAATGTATTTCATAAGACTCCTAACAGAGTCCATCCTTTCATAAGGAATATTCATATTAGTGCATCTTTTGTGGGCATCATTCCCACTAGGGTTTACTCTTTGATCAAGACATTCCCTAGTCAACATATCTTGTGTCATTGTGTCATTGTGTATGAATATCTTTCTATGGTTGGTAATTATATTGCTTACATGGTTTCATACTATTGAAGTTGATAAATGTTATAATTATATTTTCCCTTATTACCCTCTTTCACCCCCCTCTCTCTCTCTCTCTCACATATGCTCTCTCCCACCTTCCAAACCTCTCTCTCTCTCTCTCTGTCTCTCTGTCTCTCTGTCTCTCTCTTCTCCCTTTTTCTTGTTTTGCATAGGGCACACGCCCTATTGGTCACACACCCTATTTAGGAGTATGTATAACACTTTTTAATTTTGTACGGGGCACTCGCACTATACGGTGCTCGGACTATGCAAAACTAAAACAAATGGTCTTCTTTGCCAAGGATCTCATGAAAGAGGCCCACTCATTCTGTATGATGTCTGAGTTCTGTGTGTTATCCGATAAGTATTCACTTTTCATGGTGTTGATAGTGACAAAGAAGAATATTATATCAATTTGTACCATCTTTTTGTTTAAAAATCAACATCAAAATGTGAAAGTCAATTATTATCACCGAAATTTATTGATTGAGGTATGTTTTTTATTTTTTTACATGTCAAATGTGAATAAGGAGTGTTTTGGTTTATAATTGGTATGATATAGACTTGTTCAATACATAATTTGATATAATTGTAATAAATTTATATTATAATTTTCCATATTGTAAGAGGTTAAAATTATAATTTGACTTATTGTTTTACATTTATATTATATTTTTAAAATTATAATCAATTCATATGTAGAAATCATCATGATGCCAAGGAAACGAGCAAAGAATTTAACACTGAAAGAGCATGAATGAGACAACTTTGTGAACAAAAAATTTAGATACCATACAAGAAGATTTTTCTTTGGATGAGGAACATGAAATATCAATACAAAGTAAGAGTGAATTGGAATTGGAAACAAAAAGACAACAAATGAGAAACTTGCATGCAACAAGATAATTGAATTATGAAGATGCGGGGACATCATCTATGAGTTCCCAAGTTCAAGAGACATCATCATCCAATGTTGGAGGCACACCAATGTATCATGTTGAAGGCACACCATTGTCTACTTCCGAAGGTGGAGGCACACCATTGTCTACTTTCGAAGGTGTGGGCACACCCTTGTATCATGTTGAAGGCACACCATTATCTACATCCCAAAATGGAGGTACACAATTGTATCATGTTGAAGGCACACCATTATCTACATCCCAAGGTGTAGGCACAACATTGTATCATGTTGAAGGCACTCAAGATGGTATGCAATTCACACATAATGTTTTTGATGCTCCTAGAATTATTTATAGAAAGCCAAAATATTTGATTGATATTAATACTAACATTTTGCAAGAAATGCCTAACAAGATTCCCAAGCATACTTGACAAAGAAATGCTAATCATATTTGGAGATCATTTTTTGAGAATTTAAACATGATAGGAAGATGTCAACTATTTGTTGAAATGATGAGAACTCTAAAATTTAGGCCCATCATGAAGATTCTTGGGCTAAGAATGATGGATGAGTCAAGTGAAAAATCTATTGTAAAGAATCTAATGACTGCATATGAGAGTGTGGGTTCTACATCACGCATGAAAGATAGTAATGTCACATGACATGTACTTACATCAACAATAGTAAGCACTCAAATGGAGAAATCTCAGCTCATTAGAAAGACAAGAAAAACATTGAAAATAAGTAGAAAGTCTCTAATGAGAGCCCTGGGAAGGCGTCAAAGAGTGGAAGATCCAAATAGCAATGAGTTATGGGCATTTTCTGGTAGACTACCGTGAAAAGATAAAGCAATTGTTGAAGCTTTGAAATCATTGATTGAAGAATTTTGGAAGAATAATACATGGGTATCTCCTAATCAAAGAGATGTTGTAAATAGGAGGATTGGTAGTTGAATTTGTGTTCCACATCCAAAACATTTTTTCGATTCAACTCAGACACAATTATTTGCAAACTTTATGCATATGTATCCTCAAATTAAAATTAGTCAGAGATATTTTGAAATGTGTAAACCTTTTTATGTGAAGATAAATCACACACGCACAACTTGTTGTTGTAGGTACATATTGAATTTTCTAACCATTTTGAAGTTTATAGGAATATATGTGTAGATTTGCACTCTAACAATGTTTTGCAGGATTGTAACATAAATGTCCCACCTAGATCTTCAAGGGAATTAATATCTACCATTTTATGTAAAAGAGTGGATGGTCAACAATTTTACAAGCTCTCATGCTTGAATGGTACATGCATAGATTGCAGAGGTTTGCAATGTTTGCCAATTTGTCAACATATGGAGAGTACGCATGCAATCGGTAATGAAATAGTGGAATTTGGAAAATATAAGACCATGACATACAATCTAAAAGATGGAAAAGAGGCTAAAAGATGTGATTTGGTAATTGAAAAAATTCCAGTGTTTCAGTTCATGGACATTTTTTGTAAAAAAATTATTTATGAGTATGCAAGGCATACACATAGAGCGTGATGGTTGGATATGCAATTCAAGTTGTGCAAGGACACATTCCCACTTGATTCCATTATTTTAGTTGTGGACTTTGTAGAGAACTACACACTACAACCACAAAATGAGGTGCAAGCAAAGTATTACAGCTCTCAACAGGTTGCTATATTTATTCATATAGCATTCATGCATGCACTGGATAGTACAGAGGAGAACAGGAAGATATTGAGTGAGTATCAATTTTAGATCAGTGATGATCACTCACATTCTACAAAGTTTGTACATGGTTTCTTTCAACTATCTTATGGTCATTTGGCAAATAGGGGCATAAAATATCATCAACATATCATATGGTCAGATAATTGTGCATCACAATTCAAGAATTCTCCAATGTTTTATTGGTTGTTCAAGATGTATAAGATTACTAGAATTTAATATATGTGGAATTTCACAGAGGCCGGTCATGGAAAGGGAGAGCACGATGGCACAGGTGCATGTATTAAAAGAGCCTTAGCACGTGAAGAATTAAAGTACAAAGAGAAAGAAACATTGTAAGATGTGGGATGTATTGGCTAGTGGTGTAGTGCTATAATGGGTTCAGGTAATGAAGGTGAGTCTACGGTTTATATATTTTTTTGGTTGATGGATGAAACTAACATTGCACCATATGAGGATTGTTGTACATTGACAAGATCAAGTGAGCTACACTCTTTTAGAAGTTGTAATGCAGGTTCATGGAGTATCCACACACGACATATGGCATGCTTTTGTTCATCATGTGTAGATGAAGATTGGGATGGGCGTGAGTCAAAGGAATGGGTTGATGAATGTTATACAAGTATTTTGATTCCACTTGCCTCCTATCATCCCCATGAATCACTACAACTGACAGAAATGGAATCATCCATTGACTTTGATCGCTTATCTGATCTAGTACGACTAGGTAAAATTTTCCACATACAAATAATCTCAAATTTAGTACTTTATCATAAATATTCAATAAACTAATGTCCTCATTATGTTTATATCATTACAGGCCATGTTTTTGTTGTTATTGCACCTGAAGACAATGAAGAAGGGATAGATTATTATTTGTGTAATTGTGTTGAGGCAAAAAAGAAATTGGATCACTCAGTTATTGATGGTGAAGAATTAGAACACCCTATAAGAGAAGTGGTTGTAACTGGTACATGGCTTAGACGGTATGCTATAAAGAACCCTAGGTTGTGGTTGTTTGAGGATTGGGAGACACACAGAAATATTTTTCATTGTTCAAACCTTGTCATTGCATCAAATGTCCACTTGATCAGATATGTGGGAAGACCACATAATAAAACTCTTTGGAAGGTTCGCGAGTCAGACCACGAGGCAATACTTGAGACAATCAAGGGTAGGGCAGACCCAATTGGTTCATTGGACTAAATGGAGATACAAAATAATGTAACATGTCAAATTTATATAGCATTGTAAATTAGGTGGACTATAAATTGCTCATGCATTACCCCATATGTATAACAGGAAGTTTGTAATATTTAATGACAACCTTTCTCTTCTATTTTTTGGGGCAATACCAGAAGGTTTTCTCTGCTTAGCTCTTTCCTCTAGTGCTCCTATGGAGCTGAGTTGTCAAAATATTTCTCATTATTAATAAAAAAAAACTTTATGTTGTTATGCCAATGACTTTTAGGCACATAATACTTGGAAGGCCATGGAAGAGCCTTAAGGAACCAACTCAATTCAAGGATGCACTATCTCATTTCCTTTCCAACTTCTCCCTCTTTGAAATAGAAGGTTTACATTTTGGTTTATCTAGATAGTGTACCCTTGTAGGCCACCTAGTGTACCTAGTGCCTCCATGATGCAAAGGGAAGGGTGGTGGGTGAATAAACAAGGAAAGTTTATGAGTTTTGGTTAACAAAGCCACTATTTTCCCAAAGCCTCAAATGCTTCCCAAGTGCTCAAACTTGACCAGACCTTTTCCAAGGTTCCAAAATGATATAGATGGTATCTAAGGCTTATATCTAAATGTATTTCATAGGTTTTAGGCTTCTTGGAAATACCCACAATACCCAACTCTCTAATCTTTCCCAAACTGTCCAGAGGCCTAATTGCCCTGTCTAGTAGCCCTGCAGTGAAGGAAAATGCCACTTATCTCTGAAACTTTCCAAAGGACTAATAAAAAAAATTACTTTTTTGAGTACCATTTTGTTATTAAATTGTCATATCCAAAGGAAATATATGGTTTTTTTGGAGCGTGTACTGCTGCTCACCCCTATGGCTCCAAAAATGCATGAACAGTGAGTGATTTAACAAAAGAACTATATGAAATAATTAACCCCAAGACTTCAAACTATAGAAAGTGTCTTATTATGTCATAAAACCTCTAAATACCAAAGGAATTATACTCAGACCTCCTATAACCCCCAAATTTGGTCTCTTCAAACCCTTAAACCAAGGGTTTCTCAAATCGGTGCCCTCCAATCACTTCCAGGTTCAAACAATTATTTATTAACCTTTAAATAAAAAATATAAGATGATCCAAATCATCATATATCCCTATCCTTAAGACCAATCTTCTCCTGCTATACCCTTGCCATGAAATTCAATGTATTTTCCACCATTTGCTGACTGTGATCACTTCTTTCACTTGTCTACACACCAAAGAATTATATTTTCATTGTACATGTTAGATATGATAATTCCATGAAAGTTAGGAATTTACTTTCATGGAATGATGCTCATCTTTATTGGATTCCAATCAAAATAGTGACTTAGGAACCCCAAACCGTGACAGTGTTGAAAATAGTGATTTAAAATCTGATTCAAATTAATGCAAGAAACATATGAAACGTCTTCAATCTTGTAAGAAAATACTCCTAAAACACTATCAATCAATCCAAATTATATTTTTCAACTTCAAAACAAGTAAGACATTAAACAAACTTGCAAAAATTTTGAGATTTTCTTATTTTCTGTTGTAATTCATACACACAGCCTCCTATGCCATACAATGGAACTTTGGCATATTAGATGGACTCCTAGAAACTACCCCAACCAATCCCAATCAGTTGGATGGATTATTTTGCACTAAAACATAACAAAATCCAATTCCCTCCATTTTCTAATAACTGTTGCATTTCAAATTTTTGAATTTGCAACATTACAAATTTGGAGTTTTTGAAACTTCTAAAGACAATGAAGCCTTAAGACTTTGAAATGTGACCTTAATGAACTTATTAAGAATTATTAAAATCAAATCTAAACTATTATAAACTTGTAACACCAAATTCCTTCCTAGGCTCTTATTTTGGTCCTAAGGCCTTTTAGGACTTATTACATATTTTCCATTTCCATTGCATGGAATGACCTTATAGGCCATTATAGGTGCCAATACATTCCAATTGATTTCTTTAGATGTCTTTAGGTTCATGGTTGTCATTATGGACTCCTAGTAGTCTTTGGATGTTCTAAGTGCCCCTACACCACTCCACCACATCAAAACTCAAACCAGACTTCACACCCTAATCTAACACCTTAGATCATCTCAACATGGTACATTTTCCATGTTACAACTTCTCATTCACTATTCTTCTACTATAGCCTTTCTAGGCCTATCTAGTAGCCCTTCAAACCTTGAAATCAACAATTCATTCACAATATCCCCAAACAACCTAGCAATGTTTTTACACTTTCAAATACCCTTTTCAAAGTTACTAAGTTGATATCATTCTCATAGTTTCATGACCTGACTAGAGAACACTTCCTTCACCCCCTAACCCTTCAACTAGGCCTAATTAGCCCTTGCCCAAAGAAGCAACTCTATCATCCACTAATCTCCAAACAAGCCTGCCATAAACACCATGTACAAAAAACCTAAAATCTTCCAACAAAACCTAACCCAGAGCAATAGAAAACTTGGTAACAGCCTTACTTCCTTCAGAAGTAGCATGCCTAGCCAACTCTCCAGGCAGAATAAACTTGACATCAATCTCAATTTCTCTGGAGGAAAGTGTCACGATCTTGTTATACTTCAGGAGACAAGTAGCCTCACAAGTAATCTTATCAAAAATATCAATCATGAAGCTCTCCATGATATCCATGGAAGCACTGGATATTCCCTTGGAGGGATGCACTTGTTTCAACACCTTGTATATAAACCTCTTGTAACTTTCTACACTTCTCTTCCTCTTCTTCTTCTTATTCTTAGATTTCATGGCTTTGACTGTTGAATCCTTTGTGGGCTTAAACATCACTTTCTTTTCTTTTCCCTACTTTGGAGAAGCCTTTACTTCATTCTCTCATTTCATACCATTTGCTTTAACAGTTGTGGAAGCCCTAGAAGCTTTTGGAGCCATGTATTTTATGCTTGTATGAACAACTGACTGGAATTTTTTACAGGTTAAGTTTCTTAGCATTCTCAAATGCACAGGTATGGGATTGGATTGTATACAAGGCTTGATTTAAAGAATTGTTTGTGGGTAATTAAGAGCATACGTAGAAGTATTTTTCACGAGCTCCCAATATCTTTTGAAGAGATTATGGGCTTGTGTGGAATTGAATGTTGTGTACCTTTTATGGATTTTGGTCCTATGTTGTTGCGTTGGGAGGGATGGCATTTAATGCAAGAGAATTTTTGGGCAGATAATTTTGTTTGTGAGATATCAAATCAGTAATTTTTTGAGATTTGAAATGGCTAGGTGTATTTATGAGAAAGTTGGGTTGATGATTTTAGTTGACATGTATTGTAAATAGTGATATATTTGAAATTATTTAATTAATTAGTATTTGTGTTATTTATTTATTTGATGGAGTTTTCATTCATTAAGTCATATGTTAAATTTGTTTAGGACATGAATTTCAACTTCTCCCTCTCTAAAATGGAAGGTTTACATTTTGGTTTATCCAGATTAATACATTTGCTTCCATTACTAGGTTTTACCTTCTTCCCTTGCAGCTATTCTATTCCTTGTTTCGCATAGTTTCCCTTTTCAAGTCCAGATGCCTTTGCTGGAAAATTGGTGACAAAATCATTGCATAAGACTTGTATTTTCTTATTCATACATGATGGAAGGCTATTATGTACTTGTCCTCCTTTAAAATACTTGTAAGGATTACATTCTTTGACAACGGGGAAAATATGGACTATCATCTACCCGCTCAAAAATGCAGGCATCTCCATTCTCAAGATTATTGGCAATTGAAAAATATCTCCATCCATGAATCAAGGAAGCTTTGTGGAGATCTTTGAGGAATCGTACATGTCATTCCCTTCTACTAGGATCCACAAGAGTCACCATTGTTCTTTCTCGTGGTAATTTGATTTTATCTACAAATGTGTTCAGTGTTGTCTGTAGAATAAATTTTCACATAAAATAAGCAACATTACCTTAAGAACCATCTAAATATAGTTATTAAAAAACATGTAACAAAACACAGAACCCCAAAATATCCTTTAGACAATAATAGATCAGCTTCTTGAACCCTTGCCAAACAAACTTGCAAAGTATAGGAGACTGTAATATAATAGAGATAATTTTCACTTCATTTTCAACGTCTTCTATTGATTTTATTTTTAACTCAACAGATAATTTTCTATCCCTCAAGTGATCAGAACTTGTTGGAATAGCACTTGTGGAAGGATCAGGGAATCAATCCGTCTATTACAACAGCTCTGAATGGCCAGGTAAATGCTAGTGGCAACCTCATTCCCCACGCGCAGTCATTTGATCACTGCCGATGACTCTGGGCCGAAGTGTCCCTCAAGGTCGCTTAAGCATGAAATCAGCGATCTTTGTGGGGTCATATCTCGGAGCTCATGTGAGGTAGCATGGATCTATTAGTTGCTATAGGACTATGTTGCTAGGGCCTACAAAATCTTCTCTCAGTTTTCAGAGATTCAAGTTCATTTAAATTCGGCAACACATTCTCTGTCGATGTCAGAACTCATAGTGTTCCTTAGTTCAAACAACCAATGTTGCGTATCCTTCCAACTATCAATTGTAACATCAAACCATCTATTCCAATAGCTCTGAATGGCTAGGTAAACACTAGTGGCAACCTCGTTCACCATGCACAGTCATTCAATCACCGTCGATGACTCTGGGCTGAAGTGTCCCTCAAGGTCACTTAAGCATGAAATTAGTGATCTTTGTGGGGTCATATCTCAGAGCTCATGCAAGGTAGCATCAATCCATCAATTTTTACAAGACCATGTTGTCGAGGCCTACAAAAGCCTATCTCAGTTTTCAGAGATTCAATTTTATTTAAATTTGGCAACACATTCTTGGTCGATGTTAGAACTCATAGTGTTCCTCAGTTCAAATGGCCAATGTTGCGTATCCTTCCAATCATCAGTCGTAGCATTGAACCATCTATTCTAATAGCTCTAAATAGTTGGTTAAACACTAGTGGCAACCTCAGTTGCCATGCATAGTCATTTGATCCCCGCCGACGACTCCAAGCCGAAGTGTCCCTCAAGGTTGCTTAAGCATGAAATCAATGATCTTTGCAGGGTCATATCTCAAAGCTTGTGCAAGGTAGCATCAGTTCGTTAGGTGCTATGGGACTATGTTGCTAGGGCCTACAAAAGTCTGTCTCAATTTTTAGTTATTCAAGTCCATTTATATTCAGCAACACATTCTTGGTCGATGTCAGAACTCATAGTGTTCCTCAGTTCAAATGGTTGACATTGTGTATCCTTCCAACTTTTAGTCGTAGCATCGATATGTCTATTCTAATAGCTCTAAATGGCTAGGTAAACGCTAATGGCAACCTTGTTTGCCACGCACAGTCGTTCGATCACCACCGATGACTCTAGGCCAAAGTGTCCCTCAAGGTCACTTAAGCATGAAATCAATGATCTTTGTGGGGTCATATCTCAGAGCTCATGTGAGGTAGCATCGATCTGTCAGGTACTACAAGACCGTGTTCTTAGGGCCTACCAAAGCCTGTCTCAATTTTTAGAGATTCAAGTTTGTTTAAATTCAGAAACACATTCTTGGTTGATGTTAGAACTCACAGTGTTCTTCAGTTCAAATGGCCAACGTTGCGTATCCTTCCAACCTTCAGTCGTAGCAATGAACCATCTATTCCAAAAGCTCTGAATGGTTGGGTAAATGCTAGTGGCAACCTCGTTTGCCATGCACAATTGTTTGATCCCCACTAACAACTCCAAGCCAAAGTGTCCCTCAAGGTTGCTTAAGCATGAAATCAGTGATCTTTGTGGGGTCATATCTTGGAGCACGTGTGAGGTACCATTGATCTGTTAGTTTCTACGGGACCATGTTGTCAGGGCCTACAAAATTCTATCTCAGTTTTCAGAGATTCAAGTTCATTTAAAATTGGCAACACATTCTCGGTCGATGTCAGAACTCAAAGTGTTCCTCAATTCAAATGGCCAACATTTCATATCCTTCCAATCATCAGTCGTAGCATCAATCTATTTGTTCCAATAGCTTTGAATGGTCGGGTAAATGCTAGTGGAAACCTTGTTGGCCATACACAATCATTTGATCACCACTGACGACTCAAGGCTGAAGTGTCCCTCAAGGTCACTTAAGCATGAAATCAGTGATCTTTGTGGACTCATATCTTAGAGCTCGTGGAAGGTAGCATCGATCTATTAGGTGCTATGGGATTGTGTTGACGGTGCCTAGAAAAGAATGTCTTAATTTTTAGAGATTCAAGTTCATTTAAATTTGGCAACACATTCTCGGTTGATGTTAGAACTCATAGTGTTCCTCAATTCAAATGGCTAATGTTGTGTATCCTTCCAAATGTCAGTTGTAGCAATGAACCATCTATTCTAATAGCTCCAAATGGCTAGGTAAATGCTAGTGGCAACCTCATTTGCCACGTACAGTCATTTGATCCCCGCCGATGACTCCGAGCTGAAGTGTCCCTCAAGGTCGCTTAAGCATAAAATCAATGATCTTTTCAGGTTCATATCTTAGAGCTCATGCAAGGTAGCATTGATCCATTAGTTGCTATGAGACCATGTTATTGGGGCCTACAAAAGCCTATCTCAATTTTCAAAGATTCAAGTTCATTTAAATTTGGCAACACATTCTCGGTCGATGTCAGAACTCATAGTGTTCCTTAGTTCAAATGGTCAATGTTGCATATCCTTCTAACCGTAGGTCGTAGCATCGAACCGTCTATTCCAACAGCTCTGAATAGTAGGGTAAATGCTAGTGGCAACCTCATTGACAACGCACAGTCATTCGATCCCCACTGATGACTCCGAGCTAAAGTATCCCTCAAGGTCACTTAAGCATGAAATCAGTGATCTTTGTGGGGTCATATCTCATAGCTCGTGTGAGGTAGCATCAATTTGTTAGTTTCTACGAGACCATTTTTCCAGGGCCTACAAAAGCTTATCTCATTTTTGAGAGATTCAAGTTCATTTAAATTCGGAAACACATTCTCGGTCGATGTCAGAACTCATAGTGTTCCTCAGTTCAAACAACCAACATTGCGTATCCTTCCAATCATCAGTCATAACATCAAACTGTCTGTTCCAATAGCTCTGAATGGCCAGGTAAACACTAATGGAAACCTCATTCACCATGCACAGTCGTTCGATCCCCACTGATGACTTCGGGCTAAAGTGTCCCTCATGGTCACTTAAGCATAAAATCAATGATCTTTGCAGGGTCATATCTCGAAGCTCATGTGAGGTAGCATTGATCCATCAGTTGCTACAAGATTGTGTTGCTGAGGTCTACGAAAGCCTATCTCAGTTTTCAAAGATTCAAGTTTGTTTAAATTCGGCAACACATTCTCGGTCGATGTCAGAACTCGCAGTGTTCCTCAGTTCAAATGGTCAATGTTGCGTAACCTTCCAACCATCAATTGTAGCATCAAACCATCTATTCCAAAATCTTTGAATGGCCAAGTAAATGGTAGTGGCAACCTCATTCACCATGCATAGTCGTTCGATCCCGCTGACGACTCTAGGCCGAAGTGTCCCTCAAGGTCACTTAAGCATGAAATAAATGATCTTTTCGGGGTCATATCTTAGAGCTCATACAAGGTATCATCCATCTATCAGTTTCTATAGGACCATTTTGTCGAGGCCTACAAAAGCCTATCTCAATTTTTAGAGATTCAAGTTCGTTTAAACTCGGCAACACATTCTTGGTCGATGTCAAAACTCACAGTGTTCCTTAGTTCAAATGTCCAACATTCCGTATCCTTCCAATCATCAGTTGTAGCATCAAACCATCTATTCCAACAGCTCTGACTGGGTGGGTAAACACTAGTGGCAACCTCATTCACCATGCACAGTTGTTTGATCCCCGCCGACGACTCCAGGTCGAAGTGTCCCTCAAGGTCTCTTAAGCATGAAATTAGAAATCTTTGCGGGGTCATATCTCTGAGCTCATTCAAGGTAGCATTGATCTATCAGGTGCTATGTGACCATGTTGCTAGGGCCTACAAAAGCCTGTCTTGGTTTTTAGAGATTCAAGTTCATTTATGTTCGGCAACACATTCTCAATCGATGTCAAAACTCATAGTGTTCCTTAATTCAAACGGCCAACATTGCATATCCTTCCAACCGTTGGTAATAGCATCAAACCCTCTATTCGAATAGCTTTGAATAGCTAGGTAAATGCTAGTAGCAACCTCATTCACCATGCACAATCATTCGATCCCCGCCAATGACTCCAGGCCGAACTGTCCCTCAAGGTCGCTTAAGCATGAAATAGACAATCTTTGCGAGGTCATCTCTTGGAGCTCATGAAAGGTAGCATTGATCCATGAGTTTCTATGGGACCATGTTGCTGGGGCCCACAATAACTTGTCTTAGTTTTTAGAGATTCAAGTTCATTTAAAATCGGCAACACATTCTTAGTTGATGTCAAAAATCACAGTGTTTGTCAATTCAAACGAGCAACATTGCATATCCTTCCAACCGTTGGTCATAGAAATGAACCATCTATTCCAATAGCTTCAAATGGATGGGTAAATGCTAGTGGCAACCTAATTCACCATGCACAATTGGTCGATCACCGCCGATGACTCTAGGCTGAAGTGTCCCTCAAGGTCGCTTAAGCATGAAATCAATGATCTTTGTAGGGTCATAGCTTGGAGCTCGTGTGAGGTAGCATCGATCCATTAGTTGCTACGGGACCATGTTTCTAGGGCCTACAATAGCCTATCTCAGTTTTTAGATATTCAAGTTCATTTATATTTGGAAACACATTCTCGGTCAATGTCATAACTCATAGTGTTCCTCATTTCAAACGGCCAATGTTGCGTATCTTTCCAACTGTCAGTCGTAGCATGGAATCATCTATTCCAATAGCTCCAAATGGTCAAGTAAACGCTAGTGAAAGTCTCATTTGTCATGCACAGTCATTCGATCCCCACTGACAACTCCGGGCCGAAGTGTCAATCAAGGTCGCTTAAGCATGAAATTAGTGATCTTTATGGGGTCATATCTTCAACCTCGTGCGAGGTAGCATCGATCTGTTAGGTGCTACAGGACCATGTTGTCAAGGCCTACAATAGCCTGTCTTAGTTTTTAGATATTCAAATTTATTTATATTTGGAAACACATTCTCAGTCGATGTCAAAACTCACAGTGTTCCTCAATTCAAATGGTCAATGTTGCGTATCTTTATAACCGTCGGTCATAGCATGGAACTGTATGTGTGTGCTAAAATATTGTCACACTTCTATGAATCATTATATCCAAGATTTCTCAAGAATGAGGTCTCAAATGGCGACTCATAGCTCTCTATTCATGGAGTGCAAGGGTTTGTAATGGAGGCCCTCAAATTTGACCTAGTTTGTGCCCATGTAAGTACACCACAAAATGAGAGATTCAAAGAGAAAAAGAAAGAATACTAGTCTCCATGATCATCAAATATGCATGCAAATGAAAATGAAAGTAGATCTAAGCTAGATGCAAGAAAGAAAATAAAAATGATGATGCAATGCTTCAATATGAGAGATCTAAGAATACCATAGCTCCAAGATGCCAAGATTGAGAGACTCTAAGATTCGAAGATGCTAAGATGCCAAGACTCCAAAAGGATGATAATGCAAAAGATGGATGATGCAAAAGATGGATCATTAAGAATGAGGAGAGAGTCTCCTTATAAAAGAATTTAGAAATGAATGGACGGTCAAGATTAAGAGGCAAAAAGAAATGAGCAATGGCGGAGATTAAATCTTGGTTGATCCATGTGCTCAAGATTCTCAAGAGGCAAAATCAATGGACATGATTAAGAGACAAAAAGATGTGTGGAAGAGATTAAGAGGCAAAAACCTTTTTTAAAAAGTCAAAAAATTCTATCTCATAGGAAAGTGCACTTTACTTTATTATTTTTATTATTTATTATTTATTTGTTATTTTTAGCAAAGTGGTTTCCATTATTTAATTAAAAGATTTTTTATTTATTTAAAAGAGATTTGTTCTTTTAATTAAATGTGGCTTAGAATAAAGTAATTTTATTATTTAATTAAAAGATTTATTTTTAATTAAAAGAGATTTTTACTTAATTAAAAGGGAGCAAGTTCTCTCAATTAAATAAAACTTGGGAAATATATTAAAATTTTTGAACTAATTACAATTTGATCAAATAAATTGATTTGAATTAAAAATATTAAAAATCATTGATTTAGAGAATTGATAAAATAATTCCAACATTGATAAAATGAAGAATGGGGCCCAAAGTCTAGGCGACCATTCTAGGGTGCATACATTTGCCCCTTTTTGGGTGATGTGTGACATTCTTGGAACACATGTGGCCAAAGAAAAATTAAAATGTGAGGTTGATTTGTAATCACAAAACAATCCAGATGTGTGATCATTCTAGGAACATGCCAAGACAAAGATAAGCTGATTGAAAAAGACAAGGCCAACACCGTTGTAAATAGGTAATTGTCAAGTCTCAAATAAGAGATAAGAATCTCAAGCAAGAATTGAATTGATAAAACTGAATCAAAGATTGAAGTTTGATAGGTACTGCCCCCTCATGATCAAAATCAAAATGAGATAGAGGAGAAATAGTAAATCAATAAATTTGATCAAATCGAACTAAAGATAAGGTTCTTGATGCAAGATGAAAGATATAAGAATCACAGAACCAAGGTAGATCATCAAAGATTATGCCCCAAGGTTGAATTAGAAGAAAAGAAGTGGGATGAAAGTGAATGGAAGATCGAAGGTTGGAAGACGTGAAAATAAATAGAGAGAAGAAAGAGAATCTACCTCAAGATAGAGAATGCCTCAAAAATCAATCAACTATTTAAGATGAGAAATTTCAATTGAGATCATGAAAGAAGATAAGGAAATGAAGATCAGAACGTGATCACAACTGATTAAGTGTCTAAAAGAAAGATGAAGGAAAACCCTCTCAAACTCATAACGCAACTTAAAAATGCAAATTAATATGAAGTCTAACAATGCAAGCTACATGAAAATGCAAAGGTGTACTTGCAATAGAGCAACTATAGGATCTTGTGTTCATTATTTATTAGAGAATGCCAAAGAACTTATTTTCATAATTGGGCCATTATTAATGGACATTGGAAAATCACACAACCATCACTAGTCAAAAGCGCAACTATGAAGATATGAATGTGATTTATATCGGATTGGAATGTGGAAAGATTCTAACATAAGCATCAAAGACATAAAGGTCAAGATGACTTGGTTGTTATCTTACCCAATTTAATGTAGCAAAACCACTCTCACATCAAGGCATAAAGGTCAGGATGACTATAAGAATAGTTGTGCAAAAATAGTCAAGGATGATGCCTCAAATCTTCTAAGTGTTTCAAGGGAACAACAAGAGACACTCAAGATCTTCAAGAACACAACCACAAGCAGAACGAAAATAAAAATATGCCCCATGCCCCAAGTCCTCTAGCTATGCATCATGGAGAGACTTATTAGACAAGGACACTCAATGAAAATCAATAACAGTCAGCACACAAAGAAAAGATCATGACATATCTCAAGCATTAAGTGTTGTGTTTAAAATTTTAAGTGTTAATTGATACTGAGTTCTGAGGATAAGGATCAAATGCTTGCAAGTAGGTAAGATCACATGACAAAACTAGGGAAGACCAAACCAATAAGTGTTGAAAACACTTGACACCAGGGGGTGTGTTGAAAAACACAATTGGGGAGGTGTTGAAAAATATTGTTTATAAGGTATACTAAAGACAAACGCATCCAAGAGACCAAAGCTAACATAGTTATGCCCCCTAAATAAAGACAAAGACCAATTCCAAACCAAGGCAACAAGGACAAGGCATGATGAAGAAAGGCTGAGTGCCAAGGATGCGTGCTAAGAAACAGGGGTGCAAAGGCCTCAAGTAGCACCTGTTTCCAGGTTTTCACCACTTGGATTTTATTGCAAATTTTTTTTTCCCTTTTTTCAGGACTTTTTATAATTTTTTTATATTTTTTCTACCAAGGCACCTGTTTCCAGGTTTTCACCAAGGCACTTTTTCTTTTTCTTTTTTTTTATTTGAATTTTTTTTATTTTTTGGTATTTTTGAAATATATAATTTTTTTGGAGATACATCAAAGCGTCTATTGCTAGATTTTCACTAAGATGATCATTTTTTCAGGACATTTTCTAATTTTAAATTTTTTTAACAATATACCATTTTTTTTTCAATTTTTTCAGGATTAATAAGTATGTACAAAGGATGCCCCCAGACAGAATGAGCATCAAACTCCTAAGCAAGATCACATCATGTAGTCCCAATGTCTAGCAAGGTGGAGAACAAGAGGGATTAGCAAGCTGGTGGAAGAGATGAAAGACAAGAGAATGAAGGAGAATGAAGGGAAGAAATTCTCAAAGGCAAACTCCTCAAGAGTACCCAAGCTAGGGAAAAAATTGTTATGTAAAGCACATTTGGACAAGCAATGAAAGGCCAGCATAGGATAAGTCACAAAAGCACAATGCAAAAGAAGGAAAGGATGCAGTCCAAAGGATTAGACATGTCAAGAGGCTTCATAGCAATGCATTTTACTCTTTTTTATTAAATCAAGACCAAAGGGGAAAATGATAGTGAAAGGCTAGAATGAATGGAGGAAAATAAATATGAAGGCTAAACATGAATGAAATGAAAGCAAGATCATCGTAAGATAGATCACAAGATAGCCAAATGTTCATGTATAGGTCAACATTGTCAAGATCAAAGAGAGAAGATGGAATAGATGAAATATGTAGAAGAACTACGCATGATGCCTGATTGTCAGGTTTTCATCATGGTACTTATCCAAGGTGCCACAAGAGAGTGGTTTTCACCATAGGATGAATTTATTTCTCTTTACTTTTGCTACCAAGGTGCTTGTTTCCAAGTTTCCACCAAGGCACATTTTCAATTTTTTCATTTTTTTTTTGTTTTCTTTTTTCATTTTTCTATTTTTTTGAATTTTTTTTATTTGGAAGAAGGCAAGCTTTTTAGATAATGCTCCTTGAAAGGATAAACCATGATATGCCAAGGATTCAAAATGATATGCTCAAAGATACTAATAGGGAAAGGAAGATGGAAGAGAAAAATGGAGGATAAAATTTTATGTAAAGTGAGTGAGGTTGGAGTAGGAATAGGCAAATGAGGAAAAATGATAGAAGGTAGAAGAATAATGAATAGAAGGATTGTGAAAGGGTAGATGGAAAGGAAGGCAAGATCAACATCAACACACACACCTTGAAGGGTGGCGAGAGGATGAAGGAAACATGAATGAAGGAATACATGAAGGAATATGGTGAACATATAGTAGAGGTTGCGGTTTGGGTGCATGGAATGGAAGAATGTTTTTGGAAGAAGATGAAGTGGAAGCCTTTGGAATCTTGAATGTCAACTTCACTTTTTGTTCAACATCATACTCTTTCAAGAGAGACTTTGGAATCCATATAGTCGTAGGCTTTTTATTTCTTTTTGATGATTTAGAGAGAATATCTTCAATGATGGATTTTGGAACCCATACTTGTAATTTTCTTCTTCGATATCTCTTTTGACTTTATGCCTCCATGTCGATTAGAGGAGACATGGTGATCTTCTTTTTTTAATGGATTCTTGTATTGCTTCTTTTTCTTGTATTGAACATTCAAATTACTTCCAAAAGATTTGGGACTTGTGGAAGAAGGAGGAGGATATGACTGGTTTAGATGGGTGGGTGGATGAAAGGGATTCAAGGGTATGCATCTATGTTGATCTTGAGGAAAGATAGGAGATGGAGGGATGTAAGGACCCAAGATGGATGAAAAATTAGGAGAATTAGGAGGGGAAAGTGAAGGGACATAAGGACCCAAGATGGAAGGAAGACATGAAGCCCTTAGTATTGGTGGAGGAGGTCCAAAGATGGACCTGGAAGATACAAAAGGATAATCAATAAGTTCATCAAAATCTATATGACAACCAAGGAGATTAGCATTTTTAGAGTGAACATTACGATTTGTAATAGGATCGTGAACATCTTGAATAGAAGTAACTTCTTTGATAGGATTGCTCAAAGCTTGAAAAGACTTAGGAAGAGTAGAAAGTGGAAGCGAACATGGAATGGTAGACCAAGAAGATGGAAGGCTTCGATCTTGATAAGGATCTTTGGATAGCATAAGCATATCATTTTTCTCTTGATTTTCAATAAGCTTAACATCAGAAGTAACAACACCATTTTTAATAACCTTAATGGAAGTATCATCTTTGGAAAGCGCAAGTGTAGTAAGGTTATTTTGATTGTCAATAAGCTCAACAGTGTAAGTAGTAGCTTGATCTTGCTTAGGACATGGTGGAATGAATGAGGAAGGGCATAGAGGATCAAAAGAACCATGAAACAAATAAGAGAGATCATGAAAAGAATTGGATGACATGGAAGGTTCTTGATCTTGATATTTCTTTATGTTCTTTTCTTTATCAATTTTAGAGTCCTCTTGACATGGAGCCACTTCTAAGGACAAGGAAGCATGTTGGAATTGTATGGAAGACTTTGGAAAAGATGGTGAAGGACTAGCTGAAGTAGGCATTATAGCGTATAAAGGCTTAGGCTCTTTAGGTTTAGCATTATTGAAACTATTTACAGCCAAGTGAAGGTTAGCTTGAGTTTCTTTAAGAGGTAGCCCTTGAGGATAACTATAGGGAACCGCATGAAAAGTATTAGGATCTTTGTTGGATGAAGGATTTGTGATAGATTTGGAAGACTCGGAAGCTTTAGGAAATGTATGGGTATTGGAGGAAGTAGGGGATGGAAGGGAAACATCACAAGACAAAGGTCCATCATTAACATAATCTTTCTTGAGAGTGTAATCTTTATTTTCAACATGAATGTTCTTAGAGGAATGATTCTTATAATATTGATGTTTCAAATCAGCGTGGTGCATTTTATAATCCTCGGTAGTAGTAAATGGATCATAATCAAGGTATTATTCATAGAAATCATCAAAGTCTCCTTCAAAATTAGAATCATATGAATCACCATCATGATCTATCCAATAGGATGACCCTTTAGTAAGCATGAGAACACGAGGAGGAGGACTCTTAGGAATAGAGGTTTCATAGGTATGACTATATGGTTCATTATCATAGCCATCATAATAGTCATCATAGTCATCAAAGGTGGGCTTGTCACCCTTCGTGGGAGAGGTATCACAAGGATTACTATATTGCTCATATTGAGAAGTAAGACTCTTGGGAGAAGTAGAAGATGAACGAGATCGTGAAGAAGAGGAAAGTGGAGACCTAGTGGAGGAAGAAGACTTAGATAATGAGGAATGCGAATAATATCTAGAAGAGCCATGATAAGACTTGGAAGATGAAGAATTCAAATAATGTCTAGAAGAGTCATGGTAAGACTTGGAAGATGAAGAATTCAAATGATGTTTATAAGAGTCATGATAAGACTTGGAAGGTGAAGAAGAATGAGAAGACTTAGATGATGAAGAATGTTTGGAAGAAGAAGATCGTGAGAGGATTATGAACATGATTCTACCAAAGGCGGGTGATTTAATTGCTTTCTTTTATATTTTTGTCATAAATTTATCATCAATGAGAGTTTTGGAGGAATGATATGCTTCAAATTGAGCAAGGAGATCAAGATCATCCATTTTCAAGAGAGGTTCTATAGCAAGATAGTTGAAACTCATGATTCTAGAAGAGGAGGAACCAAGCATGGAAGTGATAGAAGAGATGAATAGAAGTTAGTAGACTAGAAAATAAGAGGAAAAGAATCAAGAGGACATGAAGGAAGAAGAGAAAGGAATGAAAATGGGAGACTAGGAAGACATGGGAGATGTGGAAGAAAGAAGACCAAGAGTCATTTTGTGCAACTTGATACCATTTAAGTTCATTTGGATGTTGAGAAACATGTCATAGCACTTTTGGGGAGATCTTTGAAGTTTTTATCACTCGGGAACTTAGATTTGTTTGTTTAAATTGATCACATAAATACATCAACAGATTTTTATCATTGATCAAGCACATAAAACAACAATCAAGGAGTTCAAGCAAACAATGTTTTCAAACAATGAGCAAGAGATAAAGTAACCTTGCACATGAACAAGAATAGTGACTTAGTATGCTACTCCTTAAAGATTCTACTTGTGTATGTTCTCAAAATGTTTTTGCAATCATGCACATAGTCTTAGAAAAGAAAAAGTTGGTTGCACTATGGTTTTTAGTAATGGTTTGACTCTGCAACTTTTGCAATCTCAAGAGGGTGAACTCCAATCCAGGCACATGGGGGTTTTGACACATTCTGAGAATTTAATCAATCAAAGATGCTAAGGAGATCTGACAGCCCAACAAGAAACTACACCCATGAAGTTTTCTTCCACAAGGAAATTTATATAGCAGTTGTCACTACCATGGCAAAAATGGCTATTACCGCTTGAGGTTCCATCCACATGGTTTACCCAATAAAGGGAATGTCCACTATGGTTAACCCTCTCTAACAAGGTGACTCACAAAAAGGACCACATGGGGACTTAGTTTAGATCCAAGGATTTGAGTTTCTGGTACTACCCAAAAAGGGAGTAGAGCATAATCTTCTAGCCTCTTCCCTTCACCCAAACATAGCAAATAGATTAATCCAACACGCTAAGACTGAAATTAACCTCACCAAGATCTATGGTGTCAACAACTTGTGATCTATCAACCCCTCCGGAGAGAAAATGTATCAACCAAAAGATGAGGATGCAAATCAAGGGAACGTGAGATAATTTCAATATCCTCCCTACCTACAAGGGGATCTATCATCAAGAAGAGCCTCAAAAGAAACCCAGTCTCTCAAGATCACCACAAATAGTGTTCATAGGGCCTAATTACTATGTGAAACACATATGCAAAAAAGGTAAATCTATGTTCTTTTTAGAGCCCCAAAGTGAAGTGTGATCTATGAAAGAAATAAACACTCAAGCTAGACACATGAGAGATTCATTTTATTTCCAAAATTCAAATGTTATAGAGATTTAAAAAAATACCTCAAGTCCAAAGCAATGCGCTTAGTAGATTTTTGTTGAACTTTTTTTGTGCAAGCAAGCCACAAACTCTCCAACAAGTAAACAAGCAAACAAATAAACAAGATATGCAATGTATGTCCAACTTATGCAAACCCTAGGGTTAGATCTAAAAATCAATTTTTAGGAGCAATAATAGCCAACAAGTAATCCAAATGACAACTCATATCATGCATTGAACCATGAAAAATAAGTGCATACTCATCACAAAATTTTATTTTTTTTGCATTTGACTTAGTCAACAAGATCTAATTTTTTTGATATGATTTCTACCACAAAAATATAAATGCAAAACAAAGACCCTTGCTAAAAAATAGAGAGCTTTCCAAAAATATAAATTTTTTAGAAAAATCTCTTCATTTGTGCCCTAGAGACCCATTTAAAAAAAATAGACCACTTTTTGTAAATCAATTATTTGAGCTATGATATTGCATCCAAATTTAAAACACAAAGAATAGACCCCCTGTGAAATTAGAAGAGCTTTCCAAAAATAATTTTTTTTTTGAAAAATATGCTAATTTGTGCCAACAATTAAATTTTTATGAAAAATTATAAAAAAATTATAAAAAATTGAAAATAGCTCAAAAAATTCTAATTTTTTTATTAGAGCTTCTCTGATATGTCGTCAACATGCACAAAACTTTTTAGACCAAAACACAAAGTTGTTTGGAAGATATGATCAAATCTTTGAAAATCTAGACTTTTAATCTCCAAGCAAATCATGCACAAGGGGGTTAGCTCTAAAAATAATCAAAACTAGCATGTAAAGGTGGGTTGCCCCATGGTGGGTGCCAAAAATATGTGCTAAAATATTGTCACACTTCTATGAATCATTATATCCAAGATTGTTCAAGAATGAGGTCTCAAATGACGACTCATAGCTCTCTATTCATGAAGTGCAAGGGTTTATAACAGAGGCCTTCAGATTTGACCTAGTTTGTGCCCATGCAAGTACACCTCAGAATGAGCGATTCAAAAAGAAAAAATAAAAATACTAGTCTCCATGATCATCAAATATGCATGCAAATGAAAATGAAAGTAGATCTAAGCTAGATGCAAGAAAGAAAATAAAAATGATGATGCAATGCTTCAATACAAGAGATCTAAGAATAACATAGCTCCAAGATGCCAAGATCGAGAGACTCCAAGATTCCAAGATGCTAAGATGCCAAGACTCCAAGAAGATGATAATGCAAGAGATGATGATGCAAAAGATGGATCATTAAGAATGAGGAGAGAGTCTCCTTATAAAAGAATTTAGAAATGAATGGACGGTCAAGATTAAGAGGCAAAAGAAATGAGCAACGGTGGAGATTAAATCTTGGTTGATCTATGTGCTCAAGATTCTCAAGAGGCAAAATCAATGGACATGATTAAGAGGCAAAAAGATGTGTGGAAGAGATTAAGAGGCAAAAACCTTTTTCAAAAAGTCAAAAAATTCTATCTCATAGGAAAGTGCACTTTATTATTTTTATTTTTATTATTTATTTATTATTTTTAGCAAAGTGGTTTCCATTGTTTAATTAAAAGATTTTTTATTTATTTAAAATAGATTTGTTGTTTTAATTAAATGTGGCTTAGAATAAAGTGATTTTATTATTTAATTAAAAGATTTATTTTTAATTAAAAGGTATTTTTATTTAATTAAAAGGGAGCAAGTTCTCTCAATTAAATAAAACTTGGGAAATATATTAAAATTTTTGAATTAATTACAATTTGATCAAATAAATTGATTTGAATTAAAAATATTAAAAATCATTGATTCAGAAAATTGATAAAATAATTTCAACATTGATAAAATGAAGAATGGGGCCCAAAGTCTAGGCAACCATTTTAGGGTGCATACAGTATGTTCCAAAAGCTCCAAATAGTCAGGTAAACGCTAGTGGCAACCTCGTTTGCCACACACAGTCGTTCGAACCCCATCGATGACTTCAGACTGAAGTGTCCCTCAAGGTCCCTTAAGCATGAAATCATCGATCTTTGCGGGGTCATATCTTAGAGCTCATGCAAGGTAGCATCGATCCATCAAGTGCTACAGAACCATGTTGCCGAGGCCTATAATATGCTGTCTCAGTTTTCAGATATTCAAGTTCATTTATATTTGGAAACACATTCTCGATCAATGTCAGAACTCATAGTGTTCCTCAGTTCAAACGGCCAACGTTGTGTATCTTTCCAATCGTCAGTCATAGCATGGAACCGTTTGTTCCAACAGCTCTAAATGGTCGGGTTAATACTAGGGGAAACCTCATTTGGCACACACAGTCATTCAAACCCCGTCAATGACTCCAGGCCGAATTGTCCCTCAAGGTCCCTTAAGCATGAAATTAGAGATCTTTGTGGGATCATATCTCGGAGCTTGTACGAGGTAGCATCGATTTGTCAAGTGCTACGGGACCATGTTTCTGATGCCTACAATAGCCTATCTCAGTTTTCAGAGATTCAATTTCTTTTATATTTGGAAACATATTTTCGGTCGATGTCAAAACTCATAGTGTTCTTAGTTCAAATGGCCAACATTGCGTATCTTTCAAACTATCGGTCATAGCATCGAACCGTTTGTTCCAACAACTTTGAATGACTAGATAAATGTTACTGACAACCTTTTTTGGCACAGACATTCATTTGAACACCGCCTACCACTACGGGGTGAGTAGTAGGATGAGTGCAAATATGTATTCTAGTGTTTTTCATTAACAATTAGTTAGTTAGGGGACAATTAGAAGCTAGTTTGTAAAAGCATAAGGTTGCACATCCACATCCGTCGTAGTAATCTTATTAATAAAATAACTCTTGCCAACATTAGGGTACCCACAAATCAAAATAGGCCTAGTATTGGGGTCAATAGATGACAACCTTGCCATATGCCGCCTCACCTGTTCGAGGTCATGTCTTTATATTGTGATTGTCCCGTGGAACAGGGAACACACCAATGAATATAAATATTTGATTCCATGTGATCTTGGATAGGTTGTGACATATAAATATTGCCTTATATTATATTTATACATTTCAGCATTCATTTCATTACTTTTTTTATTATTATAGTCAAGCAATTGACTATTATTGAGGACAGTGACTAGCATTTGTAGCACAGTCAGCAAGTTAAACATACATTGATAAACATACAAGCATAACTATAAGGCATGGGAAATTTACAAAGCAAAAGACATCCACATAAACATAAATTAGTATACATCAATACACCAAACACATTAATTACATAACTAAAACATAAAAAATATATATTCGTAGGGAATGATGCCAAATATATATGTCCAATAATGTCATACATTGAATATATTCAATACAGTTAAACTGGCTTCCTCAAATCCAAATGGATGTACAATGTATCACTTATACAATATACAAAAAAATATGTCCACTAATGCCATATAGGCATACAATCCATATCCCTAATCTAGTCCTTTCCCTCCAGGGGAAGAAAACAAATCCCGAGCTGTCTTCGATCGTCGCATCGATGGAGATGTAGTGGATGCTATAGTCTTTTGAGTGCGCTCACTCGTCCTCTTGTCTAGACTCTTCTGTAGCTCAAGCTAATAAAAAAAATTTAAGCATCAATAACTAATATACATCAAAATTAAATTATATAATGACATAAAATTGAATATTCGCTTACCGCTAGCAAATAGTCACTATGTTCATCCACCGAAGGCGCATGCTAGCAATTTGGAGTAATAAGTCCCTACAACAATTATCAAACTAATAATTAAAATACATACATGAATATCATTATAAAATTTAATACAAACTATTAAAATAACAATTAAAATTAAGTGATCTCTTTCATACCTTAGTCAGTGCTTCAGAACTAGCTATTGCTGCAGCTACTCCACGATCCAAAGTATCATGGACAGAAGGAGGAGTCTTTGATGTCAATAACTGAAAATGAAACAAAAAAAAGTATTATGCTTTTTACAACCCTACTAATAAGTAAATGATACCTCCGTGAAGGTTCCACCGCGTCCTTCGGTGTGCGGTGTCGAAGTCAAAGCTCCAACATTCAACTAGTGCATAGGTACATAAAAAATTATAAGATAACCATTCATATAAGAACATACTATTGACATGTTAATTATAATGCATTATTACATATATACCTGTGGACTCACTGGTGACGTCACAAAGCCAGGTGAAAGAATGTGATCATCATGCCTCTGGATTTTGATCATAATTTGTCTAGTAATTTAGTCATTCATTCATTTATTAATTAAATATAATCAAGTAAATCAAATTAACATGCAAATAAAGATACCTCAAGGAAAGTGGCACGATGCCCTTTGCTATCTGTTGTGAACATTGATGGTCCACCAGTGAACATCTAATGCACATGCACAATAAGTTATGATACAATTATTCATATAATTACATAATAATCAAATATGTTAATTAAAATGTTTTATTCGATACATACTTGTGGAATTGATGACGATGTGTAAAAGGGGACATGAGGATCATTTCCACTTCCACTGCCACTGCCACTGACACTCTTTCCCTGAATTTTCATCATAATCAATAGATACTAAATTAATTAGTTATTCTTTTATAAATGAAATATGATCAAAGCAATTTAATGAGCTTGGAAATATTTACCTGTGTGTCAATGTCAAATGTCATATTTAGAAATCTATTAGTCATCATTCCAAGATCCTCTTCCTCTCTCTTGCCAGTACCAAATGTGCACAAGCATCCACATGACCAACAAATATGCCCCCTCGAGGATTGACCATGGTCACCCTCAACTAAAGGAGTGACACACTAAATGAGAGTCTGTGTCAAAGCACTAATTGTGCCTAGTGTGTCTTCATCTACATGTTCCTTCACAACAGAAGGAATAGTAACATGATCCACCTATGGCTTGCCAATAGGAACCCTAGGTGCATTAGGGTCATGATGTGCCCTCGCTTGATCAAATGATGACCCCCCTCCTCTACCCTCAGAATCTAGATAGTCAAAATAATTTGGCACCTCCTTGAGTACAAACTCACAATAGAGTTTCCTCAAGAAATATATAGGAACCTCATGATTGTTACAAGGAGGTGAATCAAAGACCATCAACCATCTCTCCCAAAAAATGTTTTTCATGTCTTCATTTAAGCACCAATGAATTGGGAACCTCCTTGTTGTAGTTCTAAGAGTATCTGTGTCCCCTAGTTTTTTTAAATAGCTTGCAAATGTCATCTTTTGTGATTTTTTTCTTTTTTATGTCCGCATAAGATAATTTATTTGCATAATATTGTTTTTGTTCTTCTCTTTTATCCTACCATAAATTAATTTGCCCACTAACCGAGCTTACGTGGGTCAAGATTGCTTCCAATGGTTTTGCAAGTCTTTCCCTTCCGAGATTTGTACCACTAGAATCTTTTAACCTAGTAATTAAAGATTCTAATTCTTTTTGCCCTCTTTCAATTCGGTTGATCAAATTTTGTTGTGTTCCAAGAGGAGGTTTCTCGATTGGTGGAGGCAATTGAGGTTCATTTTCTTCATCTGTTTCTTCATTTGGTTCTTCATGAGGAGACAGAGGGTTTGGTTGAGGGAGATTATTTCTTCCTAGAAATTAAAAAAACTAGATATTAAAATCTTCATTACACACAAATTTAAACAAAAACAAATTGCTACAAAACTAAAATTTTAAAACAAATAAGAGGCATGGGTTGTAAAAACACTTACCTCTTCTTTCAGATCAAACTTGACGACGCCTTGGAGCCATTTGATGGATGAATGAATGAAAAAAATGAATTCACAAGCCAAAAGAAGAGTTTGTGCCCACTTGGGAAGCCCTTCTTAGCTGCAAACACGGGTTTGATGAAAGAAAAATGAGCTTTCCAACCCACAGCTTTAGCTAAATAGGCTTTTTTCAAAGCGCATTCACGCGCTTTGTTTTGGATTGCCCAAGCTTAAGTCTTGGGAAACCCAAGCCATAGGGGATGCGCCCTATAGGGTGCACGCCCTTTAGTGCATATGCACTATGCTTGATGGGGGGACCAAAAAGCAAAGTGGCACCTTTTTGGTCCCCCATCTTTGTGCATATACCCTACATTGTTTTCATAGAGCATAACTTTTTTTCTTAAATAGATATCAATGTGATTATTTTGAATTTATTTTTGTATCATCCATACAAAGGGCCTATAATTGGTTTTATGACATTATCATGATTATTACATATTTTATTAACATTTGAAGTTGACTAAACCATAATTTTGGTATACCTTGACTACATACCTTATAACTTGTCGTGTATTTGTCCAATTTCATTTTATTTTATTTTGATCGAATTAGAAATTCAATACCTAGGGCATAGATATTTTTAAAATTTTTTTTTCTCTCATTTACTATTTTTCCATAAGCATCAAACATAGAGGTAGAGATACGATGAAAAATCTATGTTTAGTAAAACTAAAAATACAAAGTCATAATAAACTTAATATATATTAACATTATAATCAGTGGAAATATTTTTCTTAGTAGTACCTTACTAGATAGATAGGTTTGTCAAATGGATTCATTTGATCTTCCAAAAGATAAAGTCAAAGTGATTTTTTGTCAGCATTTTAATAGGTGTGAAGGAGACTCCATTGTAGGTATGAATTAGGAGTATAGATGTTATATCAATGTTTTTTTTATCTAAGAGGCTTTGGGCTAACCATTTGTAATTATTTCCTTCAAATGGAACCTCTCAAGGCTTAAATCATCATATTTTATTAAAAATGTGTTATTTTAGCAAAAATTAGCATGTCTAAAAAGTGTAACCCACTAATGTGGGGTCACCCTTGAAACACTTGTAGGCCTTTCTTTTATTAGAGTATCCCAAGAAAATACCTTCATCACTCTAAGTATCAAATTTTCCTGTGAACTCATCTCTCTTGATATAGCATCTTCTACCAAAGACTGAAATACTTAGCACTAGGTGTATGATGATACCATAATTCATAAGATTTCTTACTTGTTTCTTTCTTCACTTGTACTCGGTTCAATGTGTATACTATAGTGCTAATGGATTCTCTCCAATACATCTTAGGTACACCAACTTGAATCATCATTGTCCTAGATGCATCTTCTATAGTCTCATTCCTCCTTTCTGTAATACCATTTTGCTATGGAGTTCTAGGAGTTGACATATGTCTTTTGATTCCATTTTCCTCACAATATTCAATAAACTCCCATGAAGTAAACTCTGCTCCTCTTTTTGACTTTAAGCACTTCAAGATTTTTCTTGTTTCATTCTCAACAAGTGCCCTAAACACTTTGAACTTGTAGAAAGCTTCAGATTCATGCTTTAAGAAAGTTACCCACATCATCCTTGAATAATCATCAAAAAATAACATAAAATATTTATCACCATGATAACTATTTGTTCTCATAGGACCAAAAAGATCAGTATGTACCAAATCCAATGTATTTTTAGATGAAAATGCCTAACTACTAAAAGTGGAGCTTGTTAATTTACCCAGCTAACATTCTTTGCATATTACATTGTCTAGCTTAACTAGTTATAGAAATCCCCTAACTACATTTGACTTACTAACTTTGATCAAGCTATCAAAATTCACATGACAAAACCTTCTATTCCATAGACAATTGTCTTCAACTCTAGAAAATAAACAACTATTGATAGTAGTACTCAAATGGAACAAATTACCTTTAGTTTGCCTCCTAGTAGCAATCAAATACCCCGAGCTTTCAAGTATCCTACATATACCTCCTTTGAACTCTAGGTGATAACCTTTATTATTCAACAGACCAAAACTCAACAAGTTATGAACTTTTGTGTCAGACCTTCTACCAAATAGACATCATCAACATTGGTTTTTCCATTCAAATAAATTAAACCTTTACCTTTTACCAAGAAAGGTGTGTTGTTCCCAAACTTGACCACACCACCATCAAATTCTTCTAGCTTTATGAACTTTCTTCTATCACCGGTCATGTGATATGAGAACCCACTATCAATAACCCACTCATTACTATGTTCTATGTGTGAGACCAATGCCTTTTCACCTTCTGAGGTGTCTTCTTTTACCTTGACAAATGCTATTTATTCTTCTTCATTATCTTCAAACTCTTCATTAATTACACCCTCATCCACTACAACATAGCATTGTTTCTTTCCTTTTTCCTTGAATCTTTTGAAAATTCCTTCTACTCACGATTAGGACACCTGGTAGAATTATGTCCTATCTTGTTTCATGATAAACTCTTCAAATGTAACTTTCCTCTTTACTTACTAGTACCTCTAGGCAGTCTCTTTGCAAGTAATACTTCAAGTGCTTCTTGCTTTCTTTCTTCATCTAAAATGGATTCAAGTTCCCTAGAATAACTTGAAATATTGGTTGATTCATGACTTATCTCTTTACCCTTCTTCACTTAATCCATAGAAAAATAGTCCTTGAAAGATGCTTCAATTTTAGGAATACTATTGTCATAGTTACTCAACTCAAAGGTAGTAAGCTTTCCAATTAATCCATCAATAGAGACATTATCTATTGTTCTCAACTCTTGAATGGAAGAAACTCTAAGGGCATAAACTGGTAATAAGGTTTTCAACATTTTACTTACCACATCCTCTTCTTCAATGTTACCTCCAACAGTTCTTCTAGCACCAACTACTTCCTTTATCCTTTGCCCATACTAAGAAATTCTCTCACCTTCCACCATTTTTGTGTCATCATATTTTCCCTTCCAGCTATCTACCCTAGATTTTTGCACATGCTTGTCTCCACCATAGATTAATTTTATATTTTCTCAAACCTCATAAGTAGTCTCTAGGCCATGTATATCAATGTATTCAATATCAAACAAAGTACTTACAATATCTTCCAATGCTGGTATATTTTCATGCTTTTCCTTCAATTGATCTATAGTAAGAGTTCTAGTAGGGATTACATATTTATGCTTGACATGATTCAAGAAATTTTACCCCATATGTTTTAGATAAATATTCATCCGGTCTCTCAATATGGTGTAGTTGTCTCTTGTGAACTTAGGAACTTCCTTCTTCATCATTGGATCTTTTCCCCAAGCTATTAAGCTTACCACAAAGAGGACCAAGGCTCTAATACCAATTTTTAGTGATATAAGGTCCAAGATTACTAAGAGGAGGGGTTAATTAGTAATCAAAAAATTCCAAATTTTTCATTAACCATTCAACAACATTCCTCTACTTATATAAAATGTGCAACAATAAACAATGAAATAAGTGTAACCATCCAAACATGTACCCGCATATCAATTTGATCAAGAACAGTCAAAATCCTTGACTTTTCCAACACGCTTTCAAAACCTTGATAAATTCAATCACCTTGAAAAATGTGATATCATCTCATCAGTACAAATTAAATCTACCACATCACCATAACACATGGAACATGAAAAGATTTTCTGCAACCAATTGCATTATCACCGGTTATGGATCTAACACCAACTATTCTAAAAAAAATTCCATCCTGCACAAAGTAACCTTTTGGTTATTAAAACTATGCCTTGCGGTACTCCAATTATCTTGTGGTTGTGATATCAATCTCATAACTTAGTTAAGATAATTTTTACTAAACCACAACACCTGAATCCACACTGATTTGAGAGAATACTCAAATTATTCATTATCTATCACTATTTTTTCTTTCGGGTGCTTTGTCAACCTTCAATTGATCATAACTCCCTTGATTCATGTTCCCAACCTCTGCGATCCAACATACAACAACTAGAGATAGCTCTAAGTCTCCCGTAAGAACCACATTCTCTAATTCCTTCCACAATACTAGGTACATAGAAGTACATCAGGAATACTGTCAACCAACACAATACTAAGTTGACATCAATGACAACACAATAATTGATCTTCTTGTCATCAATCCTATATGTCAGAAAACTCTCAACAATCTCTGCATCAGTTATGCCAATAATATATCTATAACAACAATATCAATTTTGATAATCAAATCGCAACATAATCAAATTAAATATCCCACAAGATAGCTTAATCAGTTTTTATTTTCTTAGAAATATAAATCACAAAGAGCTAATCAAATAGAAATAAAAAATTCACACCTTTGAGAGGTGAAGTATTGATTTATATATCAAACTTGAAAGTTTGATAGCATGTAGTTGAGTAGGAAATATGAAAAAAGACCACGACTGTGAATTCTAATATTTTTTTATGGTAAAAAGATTAAAAAAAAATCTCTACACTACAAAATGATCCTCTTTATATAGGAGAGGATTATAAATGGATGAAAAGACATGTATTTTATCCAAGAGGTACATAATTTTTTTTGACAAACTAAAAGAAACTAAATAACTAATTAGACTTGATAAAAAAGTAAAACATTTGTCAAGCATCTCCAAGAAAAGTTCTACAATTCAAGATGTGTTCAAGATATTCCTTGGAGGCATAAGTGTCTACATCATGAATGATGTCATGGGAAGAATAATCCAACTTGATCATATTCTCCATTTGTTTGTCCAAATATGGTCCATTTGTATGTGCAACATCCAATGTTGGAAGTGTTTCTATTTGAGGTGTTGACATTCATGTTTTCTCTTTGATGTAAACATATGTTTCAGTTGGTTTCATCAAAGAGACTGGTTATGTTAGGAATAGGCGGGTCTAACATAGTGGTACATACATTGTAAAAAATTCTAGGATATGAAAGCTTAGATTTTTTATGAAGGGTGTGTTTAGACCTTATGTCTAAAGTCACAGATAATCATCTATTATTTTACATGAGTTATGACTATTTGTGTGAAGACTGGTCACAATGCAGTAATAAAGGATTATAACAGAGTAGGTCTCATAGTTTTTAGGATAACTTGGATGCAAGAATGATTGGTGGTATGTGAGTTTGAAGCTTGATATAATACACATGGAAGAATATTCTATAAGATTATTGGATCATCGGGATCTAGGTAACATTAGATGAAGTGTATGGTCTTGCGAATACCTATTTGGGGCTTACTAGAGGAGATAACCTATCCATAAGGTTTCTAGCATGGATTGAGGATCTTTGCATGCATTTGATGATTTTTATTTGTTGTATACTTATTTAAGATACCATGTGTATCTTATCAAGCTAGGGTCTATGTATTTATTTTTGCATTGGGGAAGTCCTAATAGGCCAGCCTAATTGCTTGTTGTAACCTGTATAAAGGAAAGCCATTCCTTGAAGTTATAGATGGTAATGGTGGTTGCGAACTTGTTGTTGGAAGGTCTACTAGATGTAGAAAAAAGGTAATTCATTAAGAAATTCATTGGAACTATTTGGGAAAATTTAGTTATTTTAAGTTACTTCATTACTGTTATTGTATACTCTTATACATTTATTTGGACAGTGGATCTAGAAGGTGGGTTTAACCTTCAGAAGGTGGATTTAACCTTCACTTTGGGCAGTGTGCTTGGGTAGAGAGAGTATCCTTGTAATCAACTCCTAACAAGTTTTTTCCTTTAATAGGGACTTGTACTAAATGTAATAATCATCTCCTAATAGGGCTAGGCCTCCTAACAGAGACAAAATATTTTTTTGCATCAATAGTGGGTTCCATCCCCACAAGGGTTTTTCCCTTAATAGGGCTTTCCTCGACAACAAATATTTGTTCTATGTTGTTTTTATTTTTCAATGCTCTTATAGTTACATTAGTATTTTAGTTTGTTTAAAGAAATCAATGTATAAATGAATTTAAGTTTAAGAGTTGGCACACAACTGATTCACCCCCCCCTCCCCTCTCTCAGTTTTGTTGGTGCATTCTTATTGCTAACAATTGGTATTAGAGCTTTTGGTCCTCAGATATAAATCTTATCCACTTGAGAATATCCTAAGATGGATTACTAAAGGAAGGAAATCCCTAAGTTTGATGCTAAAAACTTTGATAGTTGGAAGAACAAGACGAGGACTCATCTTCTCTACATGGGAATTGATTACTAGATGATTATCAAAAGGAATGAAGAGCTCAAGATAGAATATGAGATAGTTGATGCTACTAAAGATGAGAATAAATTGTTTCATTACAACATGGTTGTGAGGGAAGCATTGATTAGTGCACTTTCAGAAGTATAATTCACAGAGGTTAAGCAACTTGATTCAACACACAAGACCTAAACAAGGTTATAATCTTTGTATGAAGGAGATCAATACACTAAAAGGGAAAAGTTGTAGAATTAGAAAGAAAAGATAGAGAACATGAGAATGAGAGATGATGAGAATGTTAGAGAATATGTACAAAGGGTAACTGATGTTGTTACAAGAATTAGAAATTATGGAGGCCCATACACTAAGGAAGAAGTGATCGTAAAGATTATGAGATCTTTGACACCATTTTATAAGAATTTTTTTTAGGTGATTAAGGAGGTCATTTCACTCACTGTGAACTTCAACATAGAGATATTGATTGCTAAATTAACCACCTTTGAGACCACAGAGCTACAAGAAGCATTAACTAAAGTAGAAAGTGCATTTAAGGCCATTGTTCACAATGACAAGAGGACTTTATCTATCCTTGAGAGAACTAGTAGAGGTATCAAACAATAAAAACTTGGATAATACGGTGATGATTGGGATGAAATAGAGGAAGAATAGAGAACTTTGGATGATCTCGTGACTCTGATCGCAAAGAAGGAAAAGAGAGGTAAGGGTAATTTTGAAGGAAAATTTCCTCTAAAATGTTTTTCTTGTAATAAAATTTGTCACTTTGCATCCAAATTTCCTACAAGGGTTCCTAAGCACAAACCTAACTTTTTCAAGAAGGATAAGGAATTTTATTATGCTAGTGATGGTGTTTTTGATGATTTTGCAAATGATGAAGATGGGATTGGATTTGTTGCAATTAAGGATGAAGAACCTATTCATAAAGAGAAATCTTTAGTGTCACATATGGAAGATAAATCAAAATGGATTATAGATATTGGTTTTTTTCATCATATGACTGGTGATAAAGACAAGTTTGTTTAGCTAAACAAATATGATGGTGGAGTGGTTAGATTTGGTGATAACACTCCTAGATTGATCATTGGTAGGGGATCAATCTCTCTTCATGGAAAAACTAACATTGATGATGTTTTATTTTTTGATGGCTTTATACATAGCTTGTTGAGTGTTGGATTGCTTGTAGACAAGGGATACCACTTGTAGTTTAAGGATGGGAAATGTACTATCATAAGTGAGACAAGAGACTTGATCGTATCAGGCACAAAAATAAGAGGTAATGTGTTTTAATTGATTACTGTGGAAGCTAGTTGTTTTGTGGATAAGGTAGATGACAGTGTTGGCAAAATGGTCAGCACTCCCCTCGGGATTTGTGACATGGCTTAACTACCTCCTATGTCTTCTATAATTCTAGTGGTTGTATCAAGCATTAACAGGTTGATCTTTTGGTGCAACGGAAACCACTACTTGTAACAAGTGGTATCAGAGCTTGGTCACAAGTTCGAATCCCCTCGGGTAATGCTGAGGGGAAGATTGTTGGAAAAATATTTAGTGCTCTCCTCAGGATTCACGACATGGCTTAACCACCTCTTGTGTCTTCTATAAGTCTAGTGGTTGTATTGGGCATTAACAGGTCGATCTTTTGGTGCAACGACAACCACTACTTGTAACAGACCGTTGGTTGTGGCATAGAAGATTATTTTATATCAATTTTGACAACATTGTAAAAGCTAGTAACACAAATGCAATTAGATATCTAACAAATATTATCAAGCCTAATAACCCTATGTATAGAGAGTGTATAAGGGGGAAAAAAAACAAAGAGAAGCTTTCAGAGAAAATCATTTTTAGTAAAGGGGAAGATAGGTATAATGCATACATATCTATGTGGTCCTACAAAGACAAGGTCCTACTATGGTGACAAGTATTTCATTCTTTTTATTGATGATTTTTCCAAAATTATGTGGGTTTATTTTCTTAGAGAAAGGTTTGAAGCTTTTGATAAGCTCAATATTTATAAGGAAAATTTTGAGAATGAGTCAGGTTTGAAGATAAAATGCTTGAGGTCAGATAGAGGTGGATAATTCACATCTAATGAATTTAATTCATATTGCAAAGAGCATGGCATATATAGACAAAATTTTGCATCTAGAACTTCACAACATAATGGGATAGCAGAGAGAAGGAACAAAACATATTGGGTGTTGTAGGGACTATGTTAATTGAAGGCAATGTTGCACACATGCATTGGAGAGAAGTAGCTAACACTATTATCTACACCTTAAACTACATTCAGATTAGAGAAGGTACTGGTAAGACTCCCTATGAGCTGTGGTTTGGTCATACTCCTTCTATCATGAAGTATTTCAAAAAAATTTGTAGCGAGTGTTATATCAAAAGAGATGATGAAATTGGAAAGTTTGATGCGAGTGATGAAGGCATTTTCTTGGGTATTCCACCAAAATTAAGGCATATAGATGTTTCATTCTAAGATTGAGGAAAATAATTGAAAGTGATAATGTGAATATTGATGAGAAGTTTTAGATTCAAGAAAGGATGTATGGGTGTGATCCAATCCCTAAGAATAAAACTAAAAATAAAGAGGCGGGATAGATTTTTGAGATTGACAATGGTGTACAATTTTTCTTTGAAAAAAAGGAAGATCCTAGAACACCAAGGTATGTTTTGATGATAATCCTAAAAATTGAATTATTAGTGATGCTAATCAAGGTATGAAAACAAGGTCTAAGGCTAGAAATGATCTTTGTTTAATCTCCAAAGGTGAACCTAAGACTATTGATGAAGCTTGTAAAGATGGATCATGGATTAAAGCAATGCAGGAAGAGTTGGATCAAATATAGAAAAATAACACTTGGGAATTGGTTCCTAGGCCTAAGGACAAAAATGTGATTGGAACCAAATTGATTTTTAGAAACAAAATGAATGAAGAAGGCATAGTTGTGAGGAATAAAGATAGACTAGTTTGCAAGGGCTATTCACAACAAGAAGGAACTACATATACTTTGAAGAAACCTTTTCACCTATTGTGAGATTAGAGGAAGTAAGATTATTCCTTTCTTATGCAGTGCATAAAGATTTCAATGTATATTAGATGGATGTGAAGTCTGCATTCCTGAATGTTGATCTTAAGGATGAAGTATGCATAGAAAAACATGATGGATTTCCTTTGATAGAAGAAAACAACATAGTTTTCAGTTTGAAGAAGGCCTTGTATGGACTAAAGTAGGCACCAAGGACCTAGTATGCTCATCTTGATAGGTATTTATTGCATCTTGGTTTCAAAAAAGGGAGTGCAAATATTAATCTATATTTGAGAGCTAGTACATATGGTATTTTGATTGTTGAGGTATTTGTGGAGGACATTATTTGTGGAGGTAATGATGAGATGAGAAATAAGTTTTTTAAAGAAATGACAATTGAGTTTTAAATGTCAATGATTGGTGAAATGAAATTATTCCTTGGTTTGCAAATAATTTAAAATAAACATGGTATGTTCATCTCACAAACCAAGTATCTTAGGGAGTTTCTAAATAATTTTGGAATGGAGGATTATAAACCTATTACATGACACCTATGGCGATTGGGTGTAATCTTTCAACTACTGATGAATCTAAAAGTATCTTTCAAACAAAGTACAGGTCTATGATTGGAGGTTTGTAGTACTTAACACACACTAGGCCAGACATAGAAAGTGTAGTTGGAATTATTGTGAGGTTCCAAGATGATCCTAAGGAGACTCATTTTTCTTTCATTAAAAGGATATTTAGATATCTAAAAGGAACAATAGTATATGGTTTATGGTATGATAAATCTGATGATTTCACATTGCATGCTTATATTGATGCAGATTGGGAAAAAAGTGTAGATGAAAGGAAGAGTACTAGTGGTGGATCCTTTTTCCTTGGAAAAATTTTGGTCTCTTGGTTGAGAAAAAATAGGATTATATAGCTCAATCTACTATTGAGTCAGAGTATGTGGCTGCTACCATGAATATTACACAGATTGTGTGGATGAAGCAAATGTTCAAGGACATAGGGGTAAGCTTTGAAGATCCTATTGTAATTCATTGTGACAATACAAGAATAGTGAACATATCAAAGAATATTGGTATGCATTCAAAGACTAAACATATTTCAATAAAATATCACTTTTTGATAGACAAGGTTGCAAAAAAGGAAGTCAGATTGGAGTACATCAGTACAAAGGAGCATATAACAGATATATTCACCAAACCTTTTCCAAAAGATACCTTTGAATATCTCAGAGGTATACTTGGGGTGAGAACCACTTCTTGTATGAACTAGATGATGCAGGAATGTGTCAGTCCACTAGTTATCAAAGCTATATCATTCTTTGGACTTGATGCTTGGATGCACTCCTCAGGGGGAGTGATCACAAAACATAACAGAGAACACTTAGGTGATCAAGCACCTGGTTTGTTGCAGGTATGAAGATTTGTAATAGCTACACCTTACAGAAGTGGGATGTGCGGAGATGGAGAAAAAGAAGAAAATTAGCACCCTTTTCTATTGATTTCAAAGGTCAAGTGTTATAGATGAAAAACCCTTGTTGTGTTAGGAGGAGCATTGATGAGGTCATTGAGAAGATCTTTTCAATTGATGGTTTTTCACATATGTTTCCATCAATGCCAAAGGGGGATATTTTTGGATGTGTTATTATTTGAGGTGTTGACATTCATTTTATTATTTGAGGTGTTGACATTCATGTTTTTTCATTGATGTCAACATATCTTTCAATTGGTTTTATCAGATAGACTAGTTATGACAGGAACATGCAGGTCTGACTGAGTGGTACAGATATTGTAGAACATTCCAGGATATGCAATCTTATATTTGTGATGAAGGATGTTTTTAGAACTTATGGCTAAAGTTGTAGATCATTATTTGTTCTTTTACATGAGTTATGATTATTTTGATAAAGACTGGTCATAGTGCAGTAATAGAGGATTATAAAAGAGAATGTCTCTAATTTTTCAGGATAACTTGGATGCGAGCATGAACGGTGGTATGTGAGTTTGAGGATTGACATAATACGCATGGATGATCAAATCAAAAATAACTATTCTAATGATTTAAGCATTAAAGGACACAAAAAATGAATAAATCTAAATGAAATCCACAATGAGTAAGAAAAGCTCCCTGCATCTACATGAGGTTCCCAAAACACTTAGGTGGTGAACAATGTAATGTAAAATTAGAAGCATTGATTCTATGAAATGAAATGAACATAATGTGTGAATCTATGGGTGCTAACACATCCTAAGTGGATTTTAAAACCATTTAGATATTGTTTCCCAAGGTAAAGGAAAACATAGTTTGTAACCCTTTTAGAGAACACCCACATCATGGCATAATATTTTTATCACCATTTGTCTACCAAATTGTCATGTTAATGTCATCACAACATTGTCGAGATCAAAGAGGTGAGTTTTTTAGAATTTTACCATAAAAACTTGACTAAATAAATCAATTTACTTAGGTTTTTCATGGATTTTGTTAAATTTCTAGGAATTGAGAATGTACCACTAGTTATAATCAAAACCTTCATTCACCTTTTCAAGATAAATTTATTTAAGAACAATTGTGTCAAACCCCTCCAACAATGCCTCAAAATTATCTTAGGATGAAAGAAACTATAATAGGTCAAATAGGAAACAACAATAGAAAAATTGCGGATTTGATTTGAATATTTAGAGATTCATCAACAACAATACCATATAGCTTTACCCTTGCTAGATCACTAGAATCAATTTTACCCTCTCTAGATCACTAGAATCAATCATCCCTTACATATTATTTGTTAGGGGTTTACAAATCTAGAATGATTTTCGGGGATTCATGTATCTAGAAAAATTAAATCATATTTCTTGTGCACCTAGCAAGATCTTCATGGTGTAGCATCTCCATCCACCACTCAAACCCCTGATTCATTATTTGTAGGTAGGATTTGATCTCACACCTTCATGTTTGGTCTTTATTTATTTGATTTCATTTTTTTGGACACATTTTTTTTGTTATTCTTTATTGTTTGGTAGTATGTTAGAGTTGGTTTAGGTTTAGCAATTAGGTTTAGTTTCCCCTACTTCTAATAAACTACCAAAAAGTTAGATTTCTAAAATATGGTAGATAATAAGCTTCCATTAAATCTATTTCTTTGGTAAAACTTAAGAGAAAATTAGAGAAAACCCTATAATCAAGCTTGTGTTCAAATAAAGAGACCTTCAAAACTTGATCTTTAAAAAATTTGGAAACCATGGCGCCATATACAAATTTCACTATTAGATTTTAACAATTTAATACACTTGATCCCTAATATATTAAATATCTTTAGTCTTTAAATTATTGGGGGATCATGTGTTTGTAGCATACAAACAAGATCAACAATGTATGATATGTGATGTCCAAAATATTAAAATCTATGCAAAGAGTAAAATTAAATGTCTAGTCTTTAGATTAAACCCAAAGGTATCATTGGGGATGTCAACATCCCCACCCCCTAAATCGATTGCATATGCTAACATCCCAAATACTCAAAGTATATGTGTGCTTAAAGGTTTGGGCCCTTAAAAAATATTATAATACCTTATAGGTGTGTCTCCACCCTAAAACTCCAAAAGTATCAAGGATGGTGACATCCCTAGCCCATAAATAGGGTGTGCTTATATGTTATAAATGTTTGCATAAGAGTTGTTGAGGATGCTCACATCCTCAAGCACTGATACTTTTAGGGGTGTCTATAACTCTAATACCTAAAATGCTCTTATTTTCTAAATCTATTATATTTTTGGATTAAGATTAAAATGAATTTAGTTTTCATTTAACTTTTGAATTTGATGGTGTAGTAGATTAGTTTTTTGTCTACAATCAGATAGTTAGGTGGTAAAATATTTTTATGATAGTTGACCATTTCCTTGTGTGTAGAACAAGATATTTCAATTGGTACTCCAATAAAGTACAAGTTTCAATAATACCTCAAACCCTCAAAGTTGGTGAATGGACACCAAGATTACTAATACTAACCCAGGTCATGTGGATCTTAGAGAATTAATGAATAGGATGACCAATAGTCAAGGGAGGTTATATTGGGATACCTATTTTGTTCAATCAATCTTTTTACATGTAGAAAAACTCCCCATATCCCTACAATACCTAGATATTTTCATGGCATGTGAGGAGAATTATAATCTTGAAAAAAGGAAAGTTTGTTTTAGAGGAGAGGTCATTCTAGATATCACCTTGATAATATTGAGAGGGTGCTTCATATACCCACTTATAAAACCTATGCCAAAGTCACCATGGAACTTGGTTAGACATACTATAATTTGGAAAAATATTGTACAACATACATCAATGAGGAGTTAATAGAGAAGCTTAGTGCAGGAGCACTTAGGACCTTTTAAGACCTTCAATGCAATAATGAGGTCTTAGTTTGGGATTTGATTAGATAAGTGTGGTTCTGGTCTAATAAGGTCATTTGGGACTAGTTTGAGTCATTTTATAATTTTTTTTGAGTCTTATATGGTCATTGGTTAAAAGTTTGTTAAAGTTGTCAATGTTGCTCAAAAAAACAATTAAAAATGTCAAGCAACTTTTGCAAAAATTGTCAAATTGGTCTTTTGTTAGTAAACTAATCAAAAGATGGTTGTGAATAGTTGGTTTTGCTTTGGAATATATTAAAAATTCCCCAAAATGAAAATAGATATGGAGAGGCAATGTAATTGAAGATTGTGATGAGTGGAGCAATCATTTTTGGGTTATTTTTTCTAACATTCAATCTTGTTTTGTTGTTTAGAACGGATTATATAGTCCATAACTCATTCTAGAACCAATTTAATTGTGTAACCACGTGATTATAATTTATTTTTATTCAATTCTCATCTCATTTCATTAATATTTGAATTAGGTTTGACAATTTTGGTCAAGGTAGCCCAGTTTTGACAATGTTTTCCAAAATTTGTAATCAGTAAATATGTGAGTATGGCTATGGATGGACTAGTGTGGGTCTATAACTTGGATGAATAGAACGAGATTGATGTTGTAGAAAAACCTTATTTTTACTAGTATCATTGGTAATGCATTTTGAAGGGTCAAACAAGCCTATTTATCAAAACTGTCTGTAGTAGGCCTAGGGTTTCTGAGAAGTTAAAAAAACACTCATATCTTTAGATTTAACGATTGAAAATTTTTAAAACATTGTGGAAACCCTCATTTGGATGTCTCATAAGTGCACATAAAATTTAACTAAATTCATATTTCTATCATTTTAGTGGTTTATGAAGGTCCATATATTTTCACTAGCCCCAGGATTATTAATTAGGCCTAGTCAAGAAGAAGGATAGACAATTTTTTAGGCCTTGTGTACAAATCAATCCTCTCTTATTTTTTGATATGTTTCATATGAAATAAAAGGGTATCTAAAACTATTATTACATTTTTATTATCATGTGTTCTTCAAACGTTATGGAGGAATAGGCCATTCAAGAGGGTTACAAGGACTAGTGGAGATTTGTGAAGGAAGTATGTTGTGTGATTAACCAAATGCCCTTTAAAGTTTTTGATTGAGTATTTGAAATCATCCCTACCACTTGTATGTATCATAGCCCAAGAAGAAAGAAAATCTTGATAAGATGAACCTATACTAGTCATATTGTTGAAAGGGGGAGCTTGTTGTTGTTGTTGCTGAGTTATTGATGTGTTAGTTGTTGATGTTGATGTATCATTATGGTTGCCATTAATGGAAACTAATTTGGTGCTTGGATTATTCTTAAGTATTTTTTATATGTTAAAAATATGGTTTGGAGGGTCTAATGGTCCAAAGGCTAGTGTTCCAAAAGGTTGGTGCTCCATAAAATATATGATGGCAAGGTATTTAGTGATCATGTTTATGTCTCATAGTGGTCTAGAATTCTCTATTGTTCTAGATATTCTATTGGTGATTTGGTTTTATATCACTCAATGAAAACAAGAATGCACCCTTATAGACCCCTATTAATAGGTGAAAAAGGGATTCTTTAACAAGGATGACGCACTTTAAGCCCCCAAGTAAGGGAATTTGGTTAAGATGAACATTATTTTTCAAATGAGGAAGAGGTTATGATCCAAGGTTCAAACCTATTGCATAAGAGAGAATCCAAATCAAAACAATCACTTCCATATAAGAAAAGAATGTCACACGATAAAAAAAATGCCACTATACTAAGGAAAGTGAATCCTTAGAAGGATAAGGAAAAGGAAAAAGGAAACTTGAAATCTTTCTCCCTGAGTGTGAAGGCAAGAGAAAATATAATACATTGCACACCCTAAGTGATAGATCGTTTATAATAGACATACACTTTCAAACAAAAATAATTTGTAAACAAGGATGCTAATCTTCCAAAAAAGAGAAGATCATAATGCAAGACAACAAGTTAATGGAAGAAAGGACATTAGAGAATAAAAGAGATGAGTCAACAAAGAGATAAATAAATTAATTGCATAGGAATTATATGCATTCCCTAAATGGAAGATCATTTTGTGATAGACATGCCCTTTGAGACATGAAAAAGATTGTTGAGAAGAGATGAAAATACCTTGCTTTAAAAAAAGAATCTCATGCCAAAAAGGATGAGCCACCATAAAACAATACAAATCTCAATTATGCAAGATATACACTTCCAAGAAATTTGAAGAGCTTGTACAAAAGGATATCAATCCCCTTAGAGAGAAAGATTCGAAACAAAAAATTGCATGCATGACAGGACATCACAGTATAAAAATTTTAACCATTAAAGAGGTAAACAGATCCTTTGAGAGGAGCATGACGAGATAGAAAGACCTTTCCCCTAAAATGTGAAGACAAGGGAAACAACCTATTATGTTGTCCATCATGTACATTATGAAAAGAAAAGAGTCCCCAATGATGTAAGCTACTAAATTTACATAATGGAGAGAAACATAATAGGAAAAAGAGATGCTAAGGTATATCTTTGATATTAAGAAAAAGCATAAGATTCATTGTTAAAGAAAGAAGAGATCTATCTACCAATCTTGAGAAAAATGTCTAAATTCAATACAATCAACAAGACAGTGTTTATTGTTATGATGAAAAAAAAGTAAAAATTCACAACTAATAGGTCTTTGATTCTTTTGGAAACATCTATAAGGATTTCAAGATCATATTGAATTATCCAAAAGATTCTCTTAGACAAAGCCAAACGATCATCAAAAGGAGGTGTGACAATGAATGGTGTTGGTAAAAGAATGTCAAGAGGAGGTTTTTGTTTGGATGAAGAAGGAATGGGAGAAGATAAAGTAGTATCTTGAGGTGTAAAACCTAAATAAAACCTAGCGAGTTTTGTACGAGGATCTATACGAACCTTGATACCTTGTTCATTAATTCCAAGACCTAATCCATTATAACCTTGTTGAGAAGTAATGTCATAACCAACATTGTACTTAGATTTTAATGTAGAGGTTGAAGGAGATTCAGCTTGAGCTTTATGGAAATGTGTGGTATAAAGAGGAATAGGGGGAGAAATATTCTCTTTAAGGAGATTCCTATCACTATTCCCATCTTGTTTAGGATGAGAAGAAGATGATTTATCAAGATCTTCATGTTTATTTAATGTTAGTTTTGGAGAAAAATCATCAATAAAATGTTGAACATTAGGATTATGAATAATGCTTTGATAAAAGGAAGATTGTTAACAATCATCAAAATAATTACATAAACTAGCTTCCCTAAGACTATCCATCAAGGCGGATTGAGAAGAAAAGGATCTAGGTCTAACTAAGATGGGATCATTAGAAGCTAGTTCTCTATCATAATGATCCATAGGTACTCTAGGAGTAGGGTTAGGAAGGTTTATACTAATGTTATAAATAGCTTCATCAACAAATACTCTTATATAATCAACGTATTTGATGCATTTTATTGAAAATTGAATGAGAAAACCACATGAAACATTGATAAAAGTTTTGAAATACACCTTATAGGGAAGACACATATTTGAAAGTCACATCATACCTTATGCAAGAACACCACGCAGGAATACAAACATCATGAATTGCAAGAAAGTATGATTTGATCCATGTGATTGATAAGGAGAAGTACAAATGTAACAAAATAGGTTATCACACACTAATCTAACGTAGTAAACTCCATGAATGCAAATGAGATCTAACTTAAACACAAAGGAGATCTAACACTGAAATTGGAATTGAAATCTTATAAGTCAGGTTCACAAAAATGAACAATATAAAAAGGGAAACAATGCAAAGAGGTATATCACTTCTCCTTTTCAAAATTGCACATTCGGAAGGAAGATATCCCTAAAGGAAAGGAAGGTCCCAAGCATCGAATGGGTCAATATTCCTTCACTAAATATGTAAAATTCAAATCCAGGAAGATGAAAAATACAAGTTTGGAATTATTTGTATGCAACTTGAATAAAAAATAGGAAAGATATCACTTTAGATCTGAATATCAGATAGATAGGATCCCAAAAATACATGTTATTGTAAATTTGGAACCTGTGACCTGTAGTTTGCCTCCAAAATAAATTTGAACCTGATTTGTAGGGTATAGGGTGAAAATAACATCCTATACTTGGGTACAAGGTGAAGATAATGTCCTATACCATGTGTTTTTTCCCCCAATTTTTATGGATCCTCTGACTACACCTAATCTTTCTAGATTTCATCTAATAGCTCTATAGAATGTTCTTGCACACAAAAAAATGCAGAAGAAGGTTGAATAGAGGGGTTTGCCTTAATCAAACCCCTGTTTAGGAATCAACCTTAAAATGAAATGAAATAAAAGGAAAGTGTGCTATCATGCAGTAGAGGCTAGATGTAATAAATGAAGTATATCATACCTTGACAACACAAATGCTTCTTTGAATTTGATCAAGTATGTTGATGCAATAGCTTTGACTTAGCACAAAATCTCAAAAGGAAATCATGAAAGGCAAAACCTCATGGAATGGATGTTGTAATTTGCCACAATATTTGATTGAGGAGAAAAGAGAAAAGACTTGAATGGATGCGAATGAATTCAAATATCCTTCATTGGTAGAAAATTCCTTTTTCTTGGCCTCCAATGGGGAAAGAAGCTAGATCTATGGAAGAGAACATCTTGAATGCTAGATCTTGAATTATTGGACTTGGTAGCTCGATGGCTCTTGAACTTGTTTTTGCTTCCTTGCACTTGTTAACTTGAATGCTTGATTTCTTGACAATAATTGGATGCACTTGATAATGGGTCATGAAAGTATATCGAAATGAGGAGAGATAGGGGATTTATATACTCAATCCATCATTTCAAGATTCAAAAATAAGTCAGGTCGATCACAAAATCAGATTTACCACCAAAACCCTGATATTGGGTCCCAAGCCAAATTTGGGCCAAAAGGTGTGTGTATAAGACAAAAATAACATCATGTGCCTAGGTATAGAACATTATTTTTTCCCTATACCTAGGAGAACAACCCCAAATTTTAACTGGGTATCGAGATAGATGAAAAGATGTGACAAAGAAAAGTCAAGTTGGTAGGATCAAACATAATGAACATTTTGATCTCAAAATCACCAAAGTGGGTCTAATAGGTCCTAATAAAACATCCAATTATGGGTGCTAACTTTCTAGGATGGTACATGTATCTCCTACTCTTAAGGGTGATTTGGATCCTAAATATTTGCTATAGCTAATTAATGGATACTACTAGAGATATTGAGAAAATATGTTAAATGTAAACCTCATATTTTTTTCACATTGTAAGCTTAATTTGTCTTTCTCCCTAAAGTGAACCTTAGATGATAAGACATTTCTCTGTATGATCCCAAATATAGTTATTGAAAAATATCTTCTAGGTTGGAAAATGCTCATTTAAGAAGCTCTTAGGCACTAGACCTACTATAGATGTAGTTAGAGAATATGCTATCAAGAAGTAGAGACTGAGTGACCAACTTTAAATATCAATTCTATTCAATGTTTTATTTGTGTTCTCCTTTTTGAAGCATGAGGACTATGCCATGACCCTCTTGGGGTTATTGATTACTCAATCAAAATGAAAAAATGATTAATGATTAATATTGCTAACTCTTTTGTTCAACTCATTTCTTTTGACCTAGTACCAAATTGAAAAAATGACTAAATACTATTTGCGAGAATTTGTGTGAATTTAGATGTGCAAAATAAGCTTCTAAATTTAGTCATCTTATCCCCAAATTATGAAGCTTGGGTGTAATAGATTACTTGTATGGTTCTACCTTAATTATTTGCATAAAGTGCAACAAGTCTAGCCATTTTTGGTTTCTTTCTAGGCTAATAGGTGGTTGTAAATTATTGGGAAAAGGGGGGAAAATGGATTTGTACTCCTCAAGTTGATGATGATAAGTTTTCCTTGGAGAATAGAGACACAAACAACCTTAGAATAGAAAATAATGACATGCTTGACTACACTTCAATGAAAATGATTTACTCTAATGAAAGCTTGGCTTCTCTAGTTGTTGACTTTTTAATGGAGGAGAGGGAAGTTTGTGGAGGTTGAAGGGGACTATTTGCCTTGTAGTAATCTTGACTTCTCTCTACTAAACCATCTCTAGCTATGGAAAAAGAAAGATGTATAGTGGAAGCCTTAGCATTCCTTCTAGCTCAATGTTTCCAAGAAGCACTGTGATGTAGAAACCTTTTCAAATACTATGAAAGAAACAAATGTAAGGAAGAAAATCTGCTTTAGCAACTCATTATGCCTAATCGCTACAAGTGTTTAGGACTCTTTAAAGCTCTATCATTTTAAGTCACCTAACTACTCATTTTCTAGGTAGTTTACTCCATCTCTCCCCCATCCTTTGTGTTGTTTTTTGTGCTATTAGTGTCATGTCTATAATTGTTAGTTGTAACCTTGGTAATTTAAGTCTAAGATATCATTTGTGAAACTTCAACCATAAATTTTTACTTGAACTTAGAAAAGATTTTGAACCCTTCCAAAATCCTTCTTTCCCTTTGATATTTATTTTTCTCTTACAAAAAATAATCTCAAATAAAAAAATCATACAAAAATAAATTTTAAATATAATGTCAAAATTGACAGCACATAAAATAAATATGCCCCAAAGGTTAGTGAAAATGAAACCTTGCATTAATAGGGATAATTTAACGTTTTGATCCTTATTCTATAACACCATTAAAGATGCTCTGCATTTTTAATTTTTCTTTTCAATTTGAGTCAATGATTCTTGTTTTGGTATAAGTCGATGCAACCTTGATCTTGGGTTACTTCAATTCCAGAAAACTTTGGTTACTTCCAATTCTGTGCTGAATCTACTGAATGGCTGAGGAAGGTGTTGCAGCCCAGGGTACTTCAACTGATGAGGTTCAGAAGCATCAAGTTGTAGCCTCTGCTGATGAGGTCTGCTAAGTTCATTGACTTGCCCTGAAATAATAAAATCTCGAATATTATAGAATTTTAGACCTTTTTTTTTAAGTCTATAATGTTATTATGTATAACTTTTGGTAAATGAGTTTGTTTTCTTGATGTTTCCCATTAAAACAACACAATTCATCACCAAGAAGAGAGCAAGACAAATTGTAAATCTATAATACCAAAAGAGATTTTATAAGCCTGCATTGCATACTTATGGCTTTTAGATTGAGTAACATTTTTTTAATATTCTTGTCAGTGCATTCAAAAGCAATCTAGTGTTTGCTGTTCTGTCATCTAATATGATTTGAAATGCATCACAGAAAAGCAAGTGGAAGAAGTTTATAGCATATCTTGGGCCAGGCTTTCTTGTGTCCATAGGCTACTTGGATCCTGCCAACTGTAAGTAACTTTATTTCCTTACTTGAGTATTAGTGATCATGTCCATAACTTTTTCAATGGTTTCTTGTGTCTCTCAGTGGAATCAGACTTAGAAGCAGGGGCAAAATACAAGTATGAGGTATGCAATCATTTTAATGTTCAACAAACAAGGGGAAAAAAATCACAGACTTGTTTTTCTAAGTGAAAACAGAAATAAGATCTTCTAGTAACGAATTAAGTTGTGTGCTATTTTGTAGCTGCTTTGGGTCATCCTCCTTGCCTGCACTTTTGCCCTGATTATTCAGTCTCGAGCAGCTAATTTGGGAGCCGCCACAGGTAAGTTGTTTCAGAACACTTACTGTAAACAAACTGTTACTTATGTGAAGTCCATAGGACTCACTTCTTTTTCCCTCCGATTGTTTGTCTTTGATTGTTTTTTAAATGCATAAAGTTCCCTCTGTTTCTATTGAATGCAGCCAAACTGATGAACCATATAAATTTAGTAATTTTGTGTCCTAATTTGTTTGGCCTTTTAATCTTTATTTTTATTCTATTAATTGTTTTATTGGCACTTCACATTCAACAAAACCCCCTCCTTATAGACAATGATTCAGTAGTTAATTTTCTCACTTATTTTGCAGGAAAGCACCTTGCAGAACATTGCAGAACAGAGTACCCTAGAAGTATAAATTACATACTATGGCTGCTGGCAGAAGTGGCTGTAATTGCATCAGACATACCTGAAGGTGCGGCAATACACTTCCATATCCTGCATCTATTATAGCGAAATCCAGGAATAGTATTAAAACCACCTATGCCTATAAGATCAGAATTATCAGATTTTAAACAGTATATCTTAAATTTTGACTTGTTTAAATTGCTCATTTGACTAATCAATAGATCTTATTAGAGAAAGCTAATGTGATATTAGATGAACTATCTAAACAAGTCAAAACTTAAAAGTACATATTATCAGAAAATCCAGTAAGATATTAGACGAGTCAACTAATCAGATCAAAACATAGAGTACGCTGTTTAAACTTGTCCTAACATAACATAACCAAATCCCCTCAGCTCTGACATTTCTACAGTTATTTTTGGTTATATTGTAGATGCTACCTCTGATTCATTTTCTGTTCTTGTTATCTTACTGGAATGCCCTTAAGCATTCCTCCTACATTTTTACAGGCTAATTCACTTATTTTGATCATTTGTGCACCTCAATAGCTTTTTATCCCTTTCATAATTCACCACTTCAATAACTAAACTATGTGTTCGAACTTTGCTTGCACCATATCAGTTATTGGAACTGCTTTTGCATTGGATATGCTGTTTCACATACCTGTATGGGTTGGGGTCATCCTAACAGGATTCAGTACTCTGCTCCTCCTTGGGCTGCAGAAATATGGGGTACTCATTTTATTTCTCACATATATGCATACAGGGAAAAAAACTATATTTTCTCCTTTTTATTCCTCGTTGCCAGGTTGAACTTGTAGATCCCTCTTCAATGATGTTTAGAATATATTTGTTTAACATCAAGAAACCTTGCTCTTGATTCCTTTTAAAATCTCACTTTACGAACTTTTGGAATTACAGATCAGAAAACTGGAGTTGCTAATAACATTCCTAGTACTTACAATGGCTGCTTGCTTCTTTGCGGAACTTGAAAATGTAAAGCCCAAGTCCACAGAGGTCTTGAAAGGGATGTTTGTTCCTCAGTTGAAAGGAAATGGAGCAACCGGTCTTGCAATCTCTCTGTTCGGTGCCCTGGTTATGCCGTAAGTTATACTCAATTTCTCCCTTCTAAACAAACTTGAAAAAGATTTGTAAGAGCCCCTGGAGTAAATCTAAATTCTATGAGATAGACTTTCTCTCTTTATTTTGATGAAGGATCAATGTGTGACAGAAATTTAAATATACAGAATCTTCTTCAAAAGCTCCTATAAATCTATCACATGGACCTGAAATTTAAAGTTAAACAAGTATGACAATTTCTGGGCACCTCAACTGAATGTAGTCTATTTGATGCCCAGGTACAACTTATTTCTCCATTCAGCATTAGTACTTTCAAGGAAAATTCCAGCTTCTATTTCTGGAATCAATGTAAGCTAAATTTATATGTTTAGAGGCGTAATTTTAAACTGTACATTCTAAATTTTAATTTGTTTAGATAGTTTATTTCTGCATTTAACGTTAGTTCTTTTAAGGAAATTTCAACTTCTGTTTCTGAAACTAATGTAATTTAAATTTGTATGTTTTGAAGTGAAGTTTAAACAATACAATCTAAATTATAACTTGTTTAGACATTAACTTTTTCAATAAGACCTATTATTTAATCTTAATTCAGTGAGAAATCAGTTGACAATACTGAATATGCAGAAACCTACAAGTATTGTTGAGAAAAATAGACAATAGTATAACTTGTAGATAGAATTATGAGAATCCAATGTCATCATTATTCAATCCAAAATTAGATATACACAATTATCTATAATAGGAGCAGTCTCCATAATCAAAGTTTTGCTGAATAAAACAAAGAAACAAATATATAATAGTTCAAAAATTAAGAATTTGGATAACCCAACTTGATGGGACCATAACTTTCTGCTTGGTGTTCAATATCTCAAACTGTTTACATCGTTGGAAAGGTTTCAACAAGCTTTAATTTCGGTCCCTAAAATTCAATGCTTTCAGTTATTCCATTTAGGAGACCTGCAACAGTTTTGATAGAAATTTTGCTCTCTTCAAAAATACAAATTACTAAAATATAGAAATTATGGAAAAATTAGATTTTTTATTTTTCCCGTCTCTACTCATTCTATCAACTTTGAATGGCTCTAGATCATCCCTGGACTGCTCTAGACCATCCCAAACTGTTCTAGGTCAGCACCCACTGACTGCTCTAGATAACTATTAGTATGATTTTAGATGAACCAACCTAAATCTATTAATGTGATTTTAGATACACTATCATACTAATAACACTAGCAATTAGTATGATTTTAATTTTAAGATGAACAACCATATTATTAAGACCCATCAATAAATGTGATTTTAAATGAACTACTAAATAAGATAAAATTTTGAATACACTATTTATATGACAAAATAGATAATTAATGAACTAATTTTATTGTCCTGATTCTAAATGACAGACAGCTTGCAGATATTTCTTTATAGAGTGTGCATTTGCTCTATTTGTGGCATTTCTGATCAATGTGGGGATCGTTTCTGTGACTGGGGCTGTTTGCACGATGCCCAATTTATCTGGTGAAGATGCAGAGAAATGTGGGGACATGGACATCCATAACGCATCTTTTCTCTTGAGAGTAAGGCTGCTTAGAACTACCTATATCATAGTGTTTTACTTACAATTTCTCAAAATTTGAGACAAAATGATTTCTTGGCTTGGGCTTTGGCTTTAAAGATTCCGAACAGAATAGTAAGAAAACCCTAACATAACCTTGATTAAATCCTTTGCCAATCTTTTCTTCTACATTTCAGAATGTTATAGGAAATTGGAGTTCTAAAATATTTGCAGTGGCGTTGTTGGCATCGGGGCAAAGTTCAACAATCACAGGAACATATGCAGCTCAGTATGTTATGCAGGTAAAATACTTTTATAAGCATCAGATTTTTATAATTCATAATAGATGTTTTTAAATTAAATTGTGTAAGAAATTAAAATATAAGATTTCAACAATTTATAATATTATTGATTAATGTTGTTTCTAAATTAGATCATGTAAGAATTTTTGTATCGATATTTTAGATCATATTCCATGCTCAATAAGAGACATAATCTTTTTAATACTTATAATCTCTCTAATGAATATTTGTGCCTTCTAGAAATTTTGGTTTAAAGAACACACAAGCTTTGACTTGTTATCATCTGCAATCACACTAATTAGTTGGTCATATTGAAGAATCTAATGTGATTTCAGATGAACTATCTGAAAAATCAAACCTTAAAGTGTGCTCTATAAACTCGTTCCTATTGCAGCTCTCTATCATTCTAATCATATATAATGAAATTTGGTCCAAAACATAGATTAAAAAATCTTTTACACGTCTAATCTAAACAAAATATTGATCAATTTTTAAATAGCAAAACTCATGTAATAATAGTTTTCTCCATATTACTATCTTTGCATTCAACTTGCATACATTCATCTTCTCATTTTGTAATATTAATCAATGCATTTTTTGAATAAAAATGTGTGAGAACTTTTTTGTAACAATATTTTGATCACATTCCATCATCTTTCATCAAGATGATTGAAAGTTATTATTCTCAAATCTCTCAGTCATCTTCATGGTCGCTTCTTTTGGCTTAAATAACACACTCTAATCTTTGATTTACTTAGGATGCTCATCTGAAATCACACTAATAGGTGAACTCTACTAGAGAAGCTAGTGTGATTTGAAATAAGTCACCAAAACAAGTCAAAGTTTAGAGCGTGTTGTTCAAGCTTGCAAAATAGATTCTTATGTCTCTTGTAGCTCTTTATCATCCTGCTTACTAATAATAGAATGTGATCTGAAATTTTGATGGAAAAAGCTCTTACAATATCAAATCTAAAAACAACATTGTCCAATTTATAAGCAGCATAACTCATTTGCAATGGTTTTCTCCATATTCCTGGCATTGATATACTGTGATGGTTAAATTGTGATGTTCTTGTCATCAAGGTAAACCCAGTGGAATATTTTTTCTGAATATTTGAATTGAGGAAGAGGTCCCTCATTTGTTTGCTGGAATTAGATTGGAATTGGGATTGTCAAATCCCGGAATTGACATTTTTTATGTTTGTGTTCAAAACATGAAACTGAAATAGGGATTTGTTAATTCTCATTTACCCCCAAAACCAGAATTTGAATCTTCCATCTAAATAGGTAGAATTGGAAAATCAATTCCAATTCCACTTAAATGAGAATTGGGGTAAAGAAAATTTTATAATATTTTTAATTCTATATGCAAACAACATTTTCCATCTTCTCATTATGAATTTAGGCGAACCAAACGGTTCCAACCATATTCCAAAAACCATTTTCCAGATTTAAAACTTCGAGACTTGTCAAATAGTAGAATTTGACAATTCCAACATTACTTAATTCCCACAACCAAACCGACCCTTACCTTCATAAAAAAATAATTTTTCCATACTAAATTTAGTATTTTCTCATACTGATGATAGACGATATAGATCTTGAAGATTGATTTTAAAAAATATTGACATAGTTCATGCCCAAAACATACTTCATGTCTTTTGAATTCCTAATGTGTAGTTTTAGAAACTTAGATTACCAATAAACCATTAATGAAAGAAACACTTCTACAGGGTTTTCTCAACTTCAAAATGAAACCATTTTATCGAAATCTTATAACACGGGGCATTGCAATCATTCCAAGCCTGGTGGTGGCGATAACTGCTGGGAATTCTGGCGCAGGAAGACTTATAATCATTTGCTCGGTATATTTTATGTAAAACTACCCTTAGCTAAAACGCTCACAGTTCACTTAGGATATTTTTCAGGAACTAACATTATTGTGATTTTCATTTATATGCCTTATGTAGATGATCTTATCTTTTGAATTACCATTTGCTCTGATACCTTTGTTGAAGTTTACTAGCAGCCAGATAAAGATGGGACCTCACAAAAACTCCATTACAGTAAGTAGCATTCTAGCAACACATTTTAAAAAGTATGATAAACATTGTTAAATTTGGAATGATTCATTTTAACATCAAAATGTTTGGCTTGTAGGTTACAATTTTTGCTTGGCTCATAGGTTTGGTTATCATAGTGATAAACATATACTTCCTTAGCACAGGATTTGTGGATTGGCTGATTCATAATGATCTGCCCAAGGTGGCTTCAGTGCTCATAGGATTAATTGTTTTCCCAGCTATGTTAGTTTACATAGTGGGGATTTTGTACTTAACTGTTAGACGAGACAAGAAAATCACTTATATAGCACCAGCAGGAGCATCTGAGCATAGCATTGAAAGAGTACTTGATCAAAAATAGAATCAAAGAATTTCTACTTTGTTTTATTGTATATTCCATGGATAACTAACTTGATCTTCACAAGAAGAGAAAAAAACAAGGCCAGGTATTAGATGGTATATTTTGTTCATGTAAGAGATCCATGAGAAAGACTCACATACTAAGGCTTTGCCAGCACTGAATGATAACCAGTTACTTATGTATAGTTCGTTGTTTGATAACCAATGGATGATGATGGAGAACGTTAAATAATAATGTATTAATAATACATAGGTATCTATTAAGATAGGTTACATTAACCTTGCATTTATATTTCATTTTCATGTGCCTCCATGCTTCATGGAAAGTATTCTAGGGGACATGAGAGTCAAAATATTTATTGTTTTTTTTGTATGGAAATTTGTAATTGTATTCCATAGAGGTGGACACATTTTGATGGTGATTAAAAAGCATTCTACGAGTTCATATTCCTTCTTCGCATCCATGTTCTTAGTAGAGATCAAAGAAAAGTTCATGCTTATCCATGTTAACATATTTCATTTGCATGCTACCTTAAGGTGAGTGTCCATTTTTTCATGTTTTTGGATTGATGTGTCAAAGTTGTTGAGGAGAAATGAAGTATTCAGGTTGTTCCACATTTGATTGGCTATGGGTAAGGAACCCATTTGAAGGAAATGTGATTATTTACTTTTTTAATGAAGTTTAAAAGCCATCCACTATCCAGTATTTATGGTCCTAGAGGTTGTATTTGTCTTATATTTTAAATATATAGTGATTTTATCACACCGGTTCTTATATAAATTGGTGCCTTGGGTTATTAATATTTATAGGTTGAGGATAAACATAATATTATTAGATTGAATACATGGAATGGGTGATGAAAATGAATTTATTGTAATCTTTTTATTTGAAGATAATACATGTTTGGACTCTCTTGAGTGGTTTTTCTCCTATAAGGGGTTTTCCATATAAATCTTGTGTTGTGAGATGTTCTTCTTGTGTTGTCGATTGGTGCTTCTCTATTGATTCTATCTTATGGCAATGTAATTATAATTTATATATTTTTTTTATGTTCATATATAGGTAGGTTGATTAAGTTCATTAAAGTGGTTATCTTTGGCATTAAAAACAATATGAATATCTCGATCAATAGTTTTTTATATTAAGACAACTTAATTTTAAGTTTTGCATACAATTGTAAATTTTCATTGGGTACAGTCTAACCACTAATACTAATATTTGAGTATATATTTAAATGTTTTCAACGAATTCCCAAAATTTGGTATCAAAGTTGAAAGGATTCCCATGATTTCCATGTAATTGCATGTTTCTTTCTTGTTATTGCATATGAAAGATTTATGGTATTTTGTTTTTGGTTATTCCTCTCTTTTGATTTCATAGCCTAGAAATCTTGTGGGAATCTATTAGAAGTAAATATAGATTGTGTGTGGCTTGTGGATTGCAATGGATGTTCTATGTGTTAACATTTTTTTGTAAATTTGAGGAGAGAAGTCATGAAATATATAACTTTAAGATGGATATTGTCAATAATATCTAGGGTTGACATTTGAATCTCACGGGTGTTTCTTGTATAATTGATCATGTTACTCTTCTTGTGTACAAGTGATTTAGAGATTTGATATTACAATATGTGACTCTCCTCTTGCATGGTGGTTATGTTCTTTTTACATGTGGTCATGTGTAGTGAAATAGTGTTCATATTGGTTGTGTACTTTTAGGTCCCTATTTACATGTGGAAACACCTACTATTTTAACTACAATATGGAATTCTTATGTTGGATTTGTGGTTTCATCCCTTGGTTACATAAAAATTAGATGATGATCCACTAGTTGTTAATGGGTTATGAAGCTTGTATGATACATATTCTATAAGTTTCTAAATAATATATCCTATATATTTTTGTGAGTTTTGGAGTTGGCCATTCTGTGACCTAATTTTTATTAGACAAATTGGTATGTTTTGTATTTTTTCTATTCTAAAAGTTATGAAATTGTAGATTGATGGAATTTTATCATTTATTCAAATAACATATTTGATGATGTGAACATTTGGATGTTTGAGTGGATTTACATTTATAGAGATGGTTTTGTTAAACGATATTTGTGGTATGTAGATCTGCGTTAAGAACCTATTTATAGTTCTTTGGATGAATACTATTATAGGTTTTCATGGGTTATTGGAGGATTTGTATTGATCTATGGTTATTAGTATGTTTTTTTTTTTGGAGACTAAGGTCTTGTGTTGATCCTAGTGTTTGAGTCTTGGAAGTTTGCATGTTATGCCTACTTATTTATGTTTGGCATGTTATTATTTTGAATCTTGTTTAGTAGGCCCTATTAGCGGTTTCCATTGTTATATTGGTATGTTAATTATAGTGATAAAAGGATATTTTGGGAGTACTTATTGTAAATAATTTTTTGAATCCACTAGTACATTTGACCTTATTTTTCTAACAAAATTTTTGACCATCAAATAAAAAGGTTTAGGTTGGTCGGATTATAGTAGAAAAATTTTCATTTGTTTAATCCACATCCGTGTTGGTCAAAATTTCAACCAATACCATGTAGGTCAAAATTTCGACCACCACGAGCATAACTTTAAAAAAAAAAGATTTCATATCTCATTTCATTATTAGATCAAGCTTACATTTCATATCTCATTTCATTATTAGATCAAGCTTGCAGCACGCGAAGGAGGACCGCTTGCGAGGGTTGCCACTATTATTTGGTGTAAAAGGAGGACCGTCTGCATCAAGGGTTTCCACTGTTATTTGGTGTAAAAGGAGGACCGCCTGCAAGGGTTGCCATTGTTATTTGGTTTAAAAGGAGGACCGCCTGTGAGGGTTTACCATTGTTATTTTGGTGTAAAAGGAGGACCGCCTGTAAGGATTTCCTTACCTTAACCTACGGTATGATCGGTTTTTTTAAAACATATATGTTTGATTGAATGTGATCTTGGCTAGGTTAGAATCCGTATTATGGTTGTGAGTTGTAGGAGAAGGTGATTTCTACAAAGCTCTGGGCTATAGATGTTTTATCTAAGAATGTGTAGTATTTATCATTCATTTTATTTTATAAAATTAATATTTATTATATAAAAATTCTTTCAAAAATATATTAACAAAGAGAGAAATATGAATAAACCAGTCTATGTCATTGTAAGTGAGGGTACAATCATGCTATGTGACTCTCAAACGGGTCCAAAAAAACAATATTGTTTCCAAATACTTTGTCGGTTCCTACTAAACATGAACCAAATAAGATTTACATTTGAATCCACACCCTAAGTGCCCAAAATGAAAAGGTTTAAATACTTCAAGGAACCATAGTGATTGGTTAATGCATGGGACAATCAAGATAAAAGCCTCCAAAGCATTCAATGAGTGAATATGAATGTTTGAAAACTATTCCTTATTGCATAATGAAAAGGAAAAACCAAAACAAGACTTTGAAACCTTTAAGATCACTGATTTCAATTAGAAAAACTTGTCTTTTATTTGATTTCCTATTTCATCCGTACACTAGGCTTCTCCGTCATACTATTTCTTCCAAAAGATACATATAAACCTTCATACTATGGCTTCCATAAGAAGACATTGATTTGAGACATTTCGACAAGCATTGGGTGCATTGTATTTGATTCCACTTTTCACATGCATCTTTATATGATCTGCAACCATATATTTGACAAAATTTCTCTTCAATGGGGTTTGATGGATGTCCACAAGATGTGATAAAGTTCTACTTCCAACCATGCTCTGATGGATGTCTATATTATGTTTTGAAGCTCCCATTTGGCATGGACAAGGAGGATGGCGGTAAAGGATCTGACATTGTGCTTCTCATTGCAATCTTTTTAAAAGATTCTAAAACCTTTTCAATAAATCTATAACATGTATGTCTTGTAACTATAGTATCAATGAGACCACATTATTTTGATCCATTTCAAATGACCCTTCACCTATGCTAGGAGATTGCTAGCATAGGTTGTAGAATTTATAATTACACCTGCCAATTCCATTAGCTCAATATTTCTAAAGTTGATTGTACAAATCCTTGGAATTAATTCATTTCAATCCTTGAATCAACATCTCTTTTGAAGTACTTTATCCAATAATCTGAGCATACAATAATTGCATTGTATAAGAAAACATGTATTTGTGAAATTTTGTCAAATAATTATGGTGACTTTTCTATACTTCCCTAGTTTGCATGCATGTCTAATAGGATAGTTGCAACTATGAAACCTAATAGAATTCATGTACCCTTTATGCTTATATCGGGTGATCATTTCATTGTGTTCCTTGAGATGGAATTTGCATGAGGCAATCTGTCAAACAATTCGTTTGTATGCTCTTTAATCTACATTTGTTTGAAAGTTTGAAAGCGTCTTTAACAAATCAATTTTGTGCAGAGCTAGTAATCATTTGTTTGAAAAGCCAAAAACCTCTCCATAGCTAACATGGCACCATTGTTGCAAAGTACCCCTAGTGGTCTCCTGATCATTCAATATGTGTTTCATCTCCTCTCTCCTTCTTTCTTGGGTTTCTAGATTATATTTGAAATAATGAATCTGAAATCCTTTTTTGTGTGCACTAATTTTGAAACTATCAGCTACTTTCCTGAGCTTAGCATATCCTTAGCTTTCACTATGTTGGAAAGATCACATACTGCCATGCTTCCAGATTTATTCATGTGTATAGCATTAAGTTGGCTCCATAGCTTCCCTGTACATCATCTTGAATGTTTCCAATTTGCATCCAAAAGTTAATTATAACATTGGATGGTTAATGAATCCATCATAAACACACAATTTTTTAGGGATTGCTTAACCTGTCCAAGATAAGAAATCTTTTCAATTTACCTTTTTGAAACACTCTCATTAACCTCTTTTTTAATTTATATTTATATTTTAATTTTGAAATTAAAAGAGGTTAATGAATCAATGAGAAATACATGTTTTTGGATGATTCTTTAACCTCTTTAACTTTTTGGGTTATTGAATCAATTAAAAATACGTATTTTTGGGGCTCCAATTAACCTTTTATAACTTTTTACTCAGACATCTGATTTCAAAAATTTGAAATGCAAGATGGAGCTGGAAGATAAATAGAGACCTTGAATTCTTAAAATTGGCTAAAATTTATCAATTGATTGGTCATTTTTAAGATGAAATCTTGACGTTTTATTGCTTGCTCGTAACTGAAAATGATAAGATTTTGGAAGTTTGATACATGCAGACCCTAGAAAATATAAATAATTACATAGGGACCATGATTCTACAAGCAACCTTTTTTTGACATAATGAATTTTTTTTAAATTTGGCTACATTTAAAACCATGGTAACATGGCCCTAGTAGAAAATCAAAATACTTTTCTAGGATCTCGATTGATCAATGTAGTTAGTCACCCAAACACCAAAGAAACATTTGGAAATGTCACAGAGATCTTAATAGACTATTTGAGAGGATAAGGGTGAATTTTCCATCTAGGTATCATCCCAAGAATGAATGATCATCTAACCATCTCTAGCTCCCCATTTCAAGCCTTGCTATAATACGGTTCTACCATCAAGGATGCTATTCCATATCCTAGACCCACTAGGGAGCCCCTACATACTAAGGTAGTGGTAGAACCTTTCCATAGTTAGGTATTTTGTAGACATGATGTCACACCAAGTGGCTTCATGATTGCACTAGTTGTCTTCATGCCTTGTTTATTGATCCTAAGTGCCCTTGCACCACCTTACTAGCCTAGTTTTTCCAATGGGTGATCCATGTATTCACCCGTTGCCTCAACAACCTCTGAGATCTTCTCCTCTATCCCTATCATCATAAATCCTTGTGCTCTTTCTCCTCAAGGCACACACATCTCTATCTACATCACTATCCTATCATCTTCACATTCTGATCGCTCTTTGTATATCTTCACAGACCTCTCTACTTGTTGTCTTGGTTCTTCACATGAACAATTCACATCTTCTGCTTGATCCTCTAGGATCTTCTTTTGTTGTGAAAGCATAGGTAAGAGTGATTTTACCTCTTGCAGGCTGATTCATTTTGAAGGCAAACTATTGCCTGCCTAGGATCGGCAACCTTGCGAATTCCCTCATCATCTTTCTTGTAGTCCTCATCTAAGGTGATAATAAAATGTTTATCCTTCTCAGGTTCTTTGCCTTTAGTAACTCCTACATTCTTTCTCTTCCTATTGTAGGTTTTCAGTAAGGTATTGTTGACTTTGAGGAATTTGCATTGGCAATATGGTGTATTTTTGTTTACAAGTTTGGCTATTAGTTTAACTATTCATTGTTTCAACTCTACAGGACCACTTGTAACTATCATGATAAATGCAAAACAAATGATGCATATGATAAATAAAATCCCAATGAAGGATTCTGTTTATGTTGGCTTGATTGTTTGTAGGAAGTTCGTTTGACTTGGATGTCCTTTATTTAAACACATGTACCTTTACTCGTTTCTTATGTTTTTCTTCACCATTTGGAATGTGTAGATGGGAAAATTGCCATTCTTGATGGGAAAATTGCCATTCTTGTGACTGGCAGAAATCCATGCTGCCTTAATGGATTTCAAGTAAAATGAGGGTTGAAATAGCATAACATATTTTGACAATAGTAATGTACAACACTGGTATTTTTTTTCTTGCAGGATTTGGAGGGCTATTTCCATTAATAGAAATCCATGTTGATTTTATACATATTGAAATCCCAGATGGTTCTCTCCGAGGCACACATGGAACTATTGGGTGTTGACATTGAAAGAAACAAATAGGGTATTATGGAAAATAGGTGTTTCTAGATTTTTAGAACCAACCAGATTTTTCCTATTCAGTCCAAATTTTGAACTCCTATATTAATTTTACCAATCAAACAATTAATTATTTAAGTCAAATAAATGCATCCAAATGACAATAAATTCTTTAAGTCAAATAAAGTTTTGAATATCTACCTATTTCACAATAACCATGTGTCAATTTCACAATAATCATGCCAAATTCAACTGTTGAAACCATCTGTCAGTTTTACAATAATCATACCAAATTCAACTGCTAGACACCTTAATTTATTTTGTTATTTATATTTTACTATTATTTATTATAAAAATTTTATTTCAAGAACAGGATGTCACACAAAATACACTGTGATATATATTAATGAAAAGTAACACCTGAAGATAAATATCTAGACTAAACACCGACTAGGATGTCATTGGTGATTACTCTGGATATTTATCTTCATTTACATTTTTTTAACATTCCATATTTGGTCAAAATTTTGACTAACCGTAGTCAAAACTCTGACCAAGCCTAGTCTAATTATCGACCATTCTGTGTCGAAATGTGGCGTCATGGGTTTCGCATCCTGGTCGGACGGGCCAAATATTTCAACCAACAGTTGTCAAAATTTCTACTAATTTTTGTCAGAATCTACCGTCATGGTTTTGGCATCCTAGTTGGATGGGCCAAATATTTCGAACAACATTGGTCTAAATTGTGACACATTTTGGTCAAAATTTAGCGTCGTGGTTTTAGCATCCTAGTCCGTCAGGCCAAATATTTTGACCGACAGTGGTTAAATTTTTGATGAATATATCCACCAATTGCTAATGTCAGTTTCGACCAAGATTGGCGTAGAACATTCTACGGTAACACCGATATGTCAAAAATTTGACTAGGAAAATAGCGACAAGACCATTCGTCGATCATTCGACCAATGGATCATTGAAAATAGGTACCAATTGTACTAGTGATCTATAGTGGTTGTTTACATTGTATGAATGGTTCTATTCACCTTAAATAGAGATTTGGCAATGATATTGGCCATGATAACATGCATAACTCACTATCACTTTGAATGGGAACTTTATGTACTTACATAATGTATATTCTATCCTTTTTTTTAAGATTTATCTAAGTTTTTATTGTTGTATTATATAGTGAGCCCTAGATAATATCTTATTGTGATATAGATGATCATTTTTAGTGTTTGTTGGTGTAATATATGGTATCTTAAATACTATTTCATCTATATTGACAATTCAATGATATCTTCAATTCCATTCGTAGGCAATAATTATCTTGAAGCCTAAAGAGATTGGTTACATGGTTCTATAGGAGTGTTGGCAGTGAGGTAGATTCATTATTTGATGATGGATGGCTATCTCCATAAGATTGGAAATAAATTGATATCTTGGTTTACCATGAAAGATTAAATAAAAATTGCAATCTTTGGTAAGGTATTAGGATTATAATTTATGAGTTTTCACATTTTATCTTTAGTTTAGAGTTTGTTTGGTATTCTATCTTGATCTACTCTAGATACCAATTTGAGTTTCAACATTATAAAATTTCTCTTAAGACCATGATATGCTCTTTAGAGAATATGATATTACATTAAGAAGATGGTAGATATCAGTATGTCTTGATATGTTCATGCTTCGACGTTTGGAAATTTGACAATTATCTTGTTGGTTCTCTTTAGTTTTGAATATTAATCATATTAAAAGCTTCATAATTTTGTAAAACTACATTTTATTTTGGCATCATAGATTTCTTGGAAAATGCTCATGTAGATTATAGAGACTTGGGTGAGTCATAAATATCTCTTAATTTAGGGTATTGTGTGGTGAGATGATTAATATGTTGGAACATGTTTGTCATTGCACCAAAATATCGACATGTTAAAACCCAATACAAATGCCAAAGATAAATAGATCAAGAAGAGGTGGTTATCCCATGTCCTAAATCTAAAGGGGGACACTAACAATTAGTCCAACAATCTTCTCCTTAGCATCACATGATGGGATTTGAACTTGTGAGCCAACTCTAATACTAATTGTTAGCACATGATTAACATTACATCAAAATGATCAACCTATTAAAGCCCAATAAAAACTCTAGAGATAAATGGATCCATGGGAGGTGGTTAGTCTATGTCCAAAATCTAAAGAGAGGCCTTGGTGATGAGTCCAACATTAATATTTGATAATATTTGAGTAGAAAGATCTAGGTTGCTAGTAAAATGGTGTTTCAACCTTGCATTTAGATAAGGTTACTATTTAAAGTATGTTTATATTTGAGCTCAAATTTTTCCAAACTTTCCCTTAGACATCAAATGGGCTAGATAAGCATGTCAGTAAAGTTTCATTGCACGATCATGTCTAGATTTGAAGATACTAAAGTTTCCCTCTTTGAAGTTGTCAAAGAAATTTTATGAAGTTCGTTTAAAGGCCTCAGAGATTCCTAAATTTCCCTAAAGAGAATACACCTAGTATAGCATGATATAGCTTGATAGATTCCATCATGAACATTTGACTTCTTTAAATAGATTGTCAATCAGACACATGATTCAAAAGTTATGGCCTCAAGAAGTTGGGTATCCTACAATAGGAAATATAAAACATATTGAACACATAAATGAGTTATAAAAAGTAGTTACATTTGCTAGTGTGTGTTTTAACATATCATAGGACATATTTTATAGGATATAAGATGGTCACCACTTTTTAGGTGGTTTTTAGCCCATGGTTTTGTAATACGGTTTGACAAATTCATGTATTCTATCTCCTATATATTATGTGCATAAGATGAAGGATGCGTGTACTAGCCTTATAGGTATTGAGTCACCTCTGGATCTCTAGTTGGTGATACTCCTATGACAAGTTTTCTTAGCAAGTATATTGTAGTCTATTGTTGGTTTCTAAATAATATATTGGGCATCTTTTAGAGTGTGGAAAATTCTTTTGTAAGGGTTTTACCTACATAAATCATAGTGTTGTGGTTTGCATGTTACTTATGTTATTTTTATTAATTTTCTATAAATATTGTAAAGATCTAAAAAGTTTCTACATAACCCTCCTCTCAAAGTTAGTGTAGGAAGTTGTTCTACTACCTTAAATTCCTTTTAGAGGGGACCTAAAGAGAAGATTGGCATTGCTTGATATTATGTGTATATGATATTGTAATTTGAAATAAATAGGAATTCAAAATATTATTTTAAAGATTGATATATTTGAAACTCTGAATTTTTTTAATAAGCTTAGTTATGCATTAGAAGAAAAAAAGACTTGGGCCTTATGGAGATATTTGTATGATTGTACAGTGAGTTGATATGATTCCAATTATTATATGATTCTATTATGAAAGTTATTAACTGCCAATTTACTTTTAAAAAAAACTTGGACTGGAAGCATGGGTGTTAGATAATGAACTAATAAATCCTATTAGATGAGTCTAAAGAAATAGTTACACCAATTTTAATGAATTAATATGGTCTTGAGATCAGGTAGAATATCTAATTGAATTTTAAGAATTCACAAATATTAAAATTTGTGCTTGTGAACTCTTATAAAACCCTTTTTATTATTGTTTTAGTTAAATTATGTTATACTTTTGAATTTGTTGTCAGGAAAATGTAAGGATGAACTTTAGAATTTTTTTGGCTAGATAAATTATTATTGATTAGGAAAAAACACAAATGGGAGACTACAATATCACTTACTAACTTATATCAAGCTTGTTGGTGTCCAAATTTTGTATTAATATCTTTCAAAATATCTTATGTCCCTGAAGTGTGTTGATGTCCTCCAATTATGATGTAGAAATTGAAGCATGTTAGTCTCCTTGAAGTGACCTAGATAAGTCAACTTAATAGAGCAACCTAAGGTTTGCACACACTTATAGAATATTTACTAGTCTATAATTTGAATATAGAAAGGGAAATATATTTTTGTGTGATTTGCTTGTGTAAATTATTTTAGGAAATATAGAAAGGCAAATATATTTTGAGTTATTTTAGGGAAAAAAAAACACATAAAAAATAGAAGTACAATTTCAACCAAAACTATATTCACATGAAATCGAGTAGTATATAGTCTCATATGATTATAGTTATGGTTTAAATTTTATTTCCATTGTTGAGTTTAACATAAATGGTTTTGTGGTGATATGTAATTGGAAGCTTATTACATGCTTCTTTGCACCTAATTGGTCTCATCACAAAATAATGAATAGTGTGGTTGTAAAAAAAAGTACTTGGCATACTTTGACATATTTAATGTAATTATATGCATGTATATTTGTTCTTACAGATCTCTTGTGAACTATTGCACAATATTAAAATTATCTGGGAATGAGTGTTTGTAATATGTTGTTAAATAAAAGTATTTTGTGAAATTATTTTCTTAGGACTAATTGTTTTGGATCTTTATTTTATGTATGCCTATGTGATATAAAGGAATGGACTAATCAAGATAATCACTAGTGTCATAATATACACTAGTACATTTGAGGCCAAATTATGATAAAAAACTATCAAAAATTCAACGACTATCTATCGAATGTTCGACAAAAGGTGAAGTCAGAGTTATTTCATCAGAAATTGCAACACAAATAGAAACCATCGTAATTCCGACAAACCCAACCATCGAAAACATCAACACATAAAAACATTATATCATTATAGTATAAAAGAATTCCAACTTTAAACGGCATCAGAACAATGGACTTAATGTCATAATTCTGACTGCTATCCGGTATCATTTCCAACAGTTATCATGTTGGGAGTATAGCATCCTCATCGCACGTTAGCGTCAGAAGTTTAACATTTATGTCAAAATTCTGATGGGTCCCCGATATCATTTCCAATGGTCATCTCGTTGGGAGTATAGCATCCCCATCACATGTTAGCGTCAGAAGTTTAATGTTTAGGTCAAAATTCTACGGGCATCCAGTGTCATGCTAATGATCCTGTCTAAACGCTGCCTCATCCCAGGTCAACCCCACCTATATTGCTGACTATAATGTCAAAAATACATAACATGTAGACATCTTGTACTACACATCATATTGGTAGATCTCTCTAATTGCACTCTCTCTTTTGTTATGTGTTTATCTCCCTTGAAGTGTTCATTCTTGGGGGCGTTTCATAGTGGATTCATTTTCTATAGCAGGAGATCCACAAGAGGTGTGTCAGAGAAAACTACTGGTGATAACATACCATCATTTCTTGGGTCTTCCTATATTGCTAGTACGGTAACGTTGCAGGCCACTTTGTTGGTGAGCAATGACGAAATGATTCCCTTAAAGATACAAAAGGTTCTAGCGATGAATAAGTACCTGGAACCTTCTATATCTTTAAGGGAATCAATTCTTCATCACTCACCATCTATGGGGTTTAGCAAGTTATTTGGGAAAGATTGAATTAAATCTTGAACTGCCCGTTGAACAGGGCTAGTGGGCTTTTAGGCCTAGAATGAGGATTTAAGAGTTGGACCTTTAAACCTTGGTAAATTTGATGACATAACTTCATTTTGAGATTTTATAAGATTTTTGAGATCATTAGATGGTTTGGAATTAGTGTTTGAAGTATGGAACCTTGTTTGAGCACTTAAATGGTGTGGAGTCTAGTGGAGGTGAGAGCTAGTATTTTGACCCTTGGTTGGTCAAATCAAGTTGGTTGGGTCTTAGCATTGTTCCTTATTGAAGGGGCCTTTTGAGGGATCTTAGGAGACAAAGGAGTGATTTGAAGACTCCTTAAAGAGTCTTGGAAGAATCCACTTTGACCTTAAAGTAACTTATGAAGATCTTCTGATATGTTGAAGAGTGGGATAAGGGTACATTTGAGACCCTAGATAAGGAACAACCTTATTGAGCTTCACTTTGTTTCAAGAATAGTTTAATATTCTCTACTAAACAGGGCCAACCAGGTGAAGGTGGAAGCTCATTGGCCCCACCCCTTCCTCCTAACATCACTCTAAATTCCCCGTTAACGTCTAACATTCATTCATTCTTTCATCCATTAATAAAATGTAACATTCATTAATTATCACATGATAGCAATCATTAACACATAAGATTCATTAACATTCATTAACATGCAACATTCATCAATATTCATTAACACATTATATAATTTATGAATGTTCAATAGTACATAATTAAATTCATTGACACATAAAAATCAATCATTATCAATTAAGGTGCATAGATGACAATCATTTCTCTTTTTTCTTTAATTTTTTGGATTTTAAGAAATCATTGAGAGGAGCATCAATGTCATCATGATCATTTCCCCTCTCATCAATTATTCTACCCTTTGTTCCTAATCTCAATGCATGCCTACTTCTTTGCTGATGCAAAGGGGGTCCTCTAACACAATAACAAATAAAATGGTTAAATTAAAAAAATTATTATAATTTGCTAGAAGTATTTTAGTACTTTAAATAACATAACCGTGGTGCTTTTTACCTAATCTAGTCACATCATCAACTTCTAGATAATTTTGTCTAGCCTCAACCTCAATGTGCTCATGAACATCAACCTCTACATCCTCTTGACCCGTAAGACAATGTTACATTAATCCAAACACTTATTGCAATTAAATTTTTATTACTACACCAATAAATTTATGATGTTTACTTGTATTAATAATTACATATAAAAATTTGAATAGAAAATGTATACCTCCATCATTGTGATGCACATCCGAACCAGCTTCATCATGCGTAGCTAGTGTATGAAAATCGGCAAGCTACATTCCAATTCCATATGCATTGTTATCATTGTTTGCTTACTTAAAAAAAATATACTCACTTTATGTTGGAACTTAACATCAAATAAACTAATTGGTAAATTATTAAATTTGAAAGAAAATCATCCTTTAGCTTACTTACTGCGACGGATCCACCAGTAGAACCTTGCACACTTATTTCTCGTATATGTTCAGCCACAACTCTATAGAATTGTTGGAATCCAATTCTCTTGTCCTCTTGTAAGAGACTTCTATTGAACTCTGCACCCTACATTTTGCTTGTTATCGTGAATTTTTATTTCATTGTTTCAACAAAACAAAATTGATTACAAATAATAAATATTTACATATGGTTTTTCATTTACTAAGACTTACAACTCATGTGGAAAGTGTCGAATAACCACCAGATTCAAGCTTGTGTTGCCCATGCTTTTCTAGTCTTTCCTTTGTTGCCTTTGATGTGTCAAACAATCTATGAAAAGTTTGAAATATGTTAGTTAATAAAAATATAAAGAGTATTTAGTACACAATTACATTCTTAACAGTATCACATACCTTCTTTTGTTGTCTAGTGGTATATTTCCCTTTTTTTTCTTTTTCTTCTCTCCTTCGCATCCAAAATAAAATTCTACCACTCTAAACCAAGAATGCAGGGGGGACGCTCATACTTTGGGTTGTTTGATAATGTACTCCTACACTAGTCCCTAATATACTTCAAACATAACCCAGCTTTCTCAAGGAGCCTATTTTTCTCAAATGCACGGGGTTGAAATAAGTTTTCCATACTCTCTATGAGAGCATCCTTTAACTTTTTATCTTGGACATGCCATATTTTAAGGAAAAAAAAACATTGTTAGATTCATAAATGAAGTTACCTTTAATATAGTTCAAGAAATGGATGAAAGGAAAAATATTCTAGCAATGATAGGAAATCAAAATAGTGGATTGGGGTTTTAGTTCAAATATGATGTTCCACCATGTACGGAGGGTGGCCCAAATATCCGCAAACACTCATCATTAAGTTTATCATAAAAAACATCATTCCCTACAAAATAATCATGGGATCATTAGTTGACGGATATAATAGTATAAAATAAGAATACAATAGATGGAAGTTTCTCATATTGAATGCAATGTGTAATAATCTTAAAAGAAAGGACCAATCTTTAAAGTACCTGGAAGCTTAGCTACTTTCAAGGGAACTCCTTCTTTGTCACTCACAATCAATACGCAATCCTTCACCATTCCCGTACTAGGAATATAGGTACATCCAGGAAACTCATCATGTGTTGCATATACTGTTGCATAAATTGAATCCATTAGGAAATACCCCCAAGAAAGAATGCTTCAAAGGAAATAAACATATAAAAAATGAGAGAGAAAATGAAATCCACATACCAATAGGTGGTGCAGTAGCATCTGTGGCCATGTTGTGTGTTGCCGACATTACAGTCGGTAGTTCATCTGGGCTTTCTCCTCGTCGGAGGTGGCGTTACCATATGATCATTGGCAAGTACTGAAGAATTAGATTTTTAGAGCATAATAAAAGTATGAAATAGCATGGACAAGATTTTTAGAGCGTAAAAAAAAAGATAGTCGAACATGCGATCTACTTGAACCACCTGCAGTACCCTCATCATGGCCATGAGGATCAAAATTGCATTAAAAAAAGTAATAAAAATAACACATTTGCTTATTAGTTAATGACATAAAAGAGTATAACATAAAAACCATTATTGAACTTTTATTATAATTAAAAATTACATTAATACTTCTAAATTTTGAGCTCGGTGCATCAATTCAATCGTCCTCTTTTGTGACTCAAGGGTCAGAGGGTATATAGTTGAAAATTGGGACACTTTTTTTCCAATTCTCTAGAGGGACTTTTGAATTGCACTGATTGGGTCATCACAAGTTGCAAAATCAACATCTATGTCCTTGTCAAAGGACTCCTCCTGAGGGAATGCGAGTTCATTTCCCTTTCTCTGATGACCACCCATCTATGACAACAATATTACTAGAACTATTAAAATTAATCCAAAATAGTGATGAAAATAAAATAATAAAAAATAGTATTTAACATTTTGCTTCTATCTAATTTATACAATAACAATGAGGTTTACCTGCTAGGAAGAAGAAGTGCCTGTTGTACACACTAAGATGTGCAGTTCTCTAAGTCTTTGCTTCCAAGGGAATCCATGAATGGGAATCCTTGAAAATTGACCTAGAGCTCCCTAGGCATGGAGTGCAAGGAAATCAAGTGTGTTCTCAGCTAGAGCTATTTAAGCCTATGACCTTGCTAGTAAACCATGCAATGGGAGATTCAATGGAGACAAGGGCAAGCATGCCAATATCCTCAAGAATCAAGATGAGAATGAAATGCAGCTATGCTAGGAATGAGAATGCAAGCTAAGCTATGAAAAGAAAGATGCAAGTGTTACAATCCAAGATAATTAATCTATGTGAGCTAATCTAGAGCATAGAAATGAAGCTAATCTAAGAAAGCATAAATATGAAGCTAAGATGCAAGAAATGAAGGATGGATGCAAGAATGTCTTCAAAAAGCTCCAAAGTCTCCAAGCAATCATGTAGCATAAGGTTAGTATTCAAAATATGGATCCTAAAATGAGGAGAGAGCTCTCCTTTTATAAGAAATGAGAAAGAATGGACCATGGAGATTAAGAGGCAAAAGATTTAATCAACAATGGAGCTTGAAAGAGGAGCAATCCATGTGCACAAATATCCTCCAATGGGAAAATAAGAGTTGACTTTTGTGTCCGTATGAGACAAAAAGTGCTTTTTCTCCTTTTTATAAAATAGGAATAATGCTTTATTTGTGCAACTTAGGATAAGAGAAAAAAGTGGGGGCTTTTTATTTAATAAAAGGGGAGGAAATTCCTTTTAAATAAATAAAGACTTAGGATAAAATGGTTAGCCCATAGAATATAATCGAATAAATGATAGAACTAGGATTTGATCAAGAATAAGCAATTGATGATTTTAGCAAATAATGCTAGAAAGGGGCTAATAGTCTAGATGACCATTTTTAGATGATTACATTTGCCCCTCTTTGACTAATGTGTGATCGATCTAGGAACACATTACGTCAAAGAATAGATCAGCCAAGAAGGCAATAGATAGAGATCTGACTCCAAAGAATGAAGTGTAGAGAGAGAGAAAATCATGCATGGTCAGCCTGGTAGCGACAGTATTGAACACTTAGGAAAGAGATGGACAATATCAAAACTCAAGATGAGAACTAACATGTCAAGCGCAAAGATAGATCAATCAGAGAAAATGGAATGGTCAAGCATATGCTTTGGAGAATAGCCAATAGGATATGATGTGTCTACCCCTCGGGATCGAAACCAAAATTAGGTAGAGGGAAGGCAGAAGCAAGAGCAACATGATCAAATCACTAGAAATCATAATCAAAGAGATGAAGAACGATAGGATAACCATCAAGCAATGAAGATATGCCCCAGTCAAGACCTCAGAGAGAGAGATGAAATGAATGAAAGACAAGAAGGGTGAGAGAGATGGAGATGAAGAAGGAAAGGATTCCCCAATGAAGATCGAAGGATCATGCCTCAAAAGGTTAGTCAATTGCATAGAAGAAAGAGAAATGCAATTTTGACAATCAATGTGAACTCAGATTTCGGTTTTGATCTTGAAATGAAGTGAAAATGATGTGATATGAAAGACAAGAAGTGAAAGACATGATCGGGAAGAAGAAAAAGGTGACCGCAGTTGACCGACAGGTCCGCGAAAGATGAAAGGAGAGCTCTCTCCATATGCAAGATGCAAAAATAACTAACATGAACCTAAAAATGCAAGCTATTATGAAAAGTGGTTTACTTGCAAGGTCGCAAAGCTATTAGACTCTAATATTCATCATCGAGTGTTATTGGTAGCATCGCAAGATCATACAATACACATTAGTATAACTATGTGAATCTGAATATGATCTATATCAGATAGATATGTGGAAATCCCACCTAAGCATCAAAGACATGTAGGTCAAGATGACTAGTGTAGTGAGATTGCCTAAGTTTAATATGGCAAGATTATACTTGCATCGAGACACAAGGAAAGTCAAGATGGCTATAAGTATCCACTTGTGAAAATAGTCAAGGATAATACCTTGTAGACCCCAATGTCAAGTGGAACAAGCATAAATGCTAATGATAGTTAGGACCAACAAAATATACCCACAAATAGAAAAAGCAATAAAACATGTCCTTGTGCCCCCAGTCTTCTAGCCATGCATCATCGAAGACTATTTAGGGAGAGAACACTCATCAAAGAAATCATCATAGACAACACGTAAAGAAATAAAGTCAAGCAAGTCTCTGTGAGTCAAGTGTGTAAGTGCGTGTGTGTAGGTCATAGAGTCAAACTTTGAGTATCGCATCTGCCAGTGAGAAATATTGCATCATTCGAGACTGGGGATAAACATCTAATAAGTGTTGAAAAACACTTGACGCTAGGGAAGTGTTGAAAAACACAGTTGGGGTGGTGTTAAAAAACACCATTGGAACCAAATGGCCTAAGAAACCTGAACGCACAAAGAGACCCGAGATAAGCTTAGAACAACAAATGCCCCCTAGACTAAGACAAGAGTCAATTCCAGGCTAGGAGAGGCAAAGCGAGAAGTGGAGCAAAGGAGCGCCATGCAAGACTAATAGACATAGGTGCAAGGGTCTCAAGCAGCACCTATTTCCAGGTTTTCACTACTTGATAGATTTTTTCGGAATTTTTTTTCAATTTTTTTGTATTTTTGCTACCAAGGCGCCTGTTTCCAGGTTTTCACCATGGCACTTTTTCTATTTTTTTTGGATTTTTTGGATTTTTTGCATTTTTTGATTTTTTTTTTTTTTGGGTGAGACATCAAAGCACCTATTGCTAGGTTTTCACTAGGATGCTCATTTTTTTTAGGACATTTTATGCATTTTAGGATTTTTTCAGCATCATATATGAATTTTTTTGAGATTTTTTCAGGATCAATAAAAATATGTACAAAAGAGCTCAAGAACCTTAGGCATAGAACTTTTTCAGATGTAGAACATTGATAGGCTTAGTAAGCTCTTCTCCCTCAGGTGTAGATATTTGATAGGCTCCAGACCCAAATGTCACTGTGATAATGTAAGGCCCTAACCAATTTGGCTCAAAATTGCCTTTCTACTCCCTATTCTGCTGATTTTTGGGATTTTCTCTGAGGACTAGTTCACCCACTTGGAACTCTCTAGGATGAACTTTATTATTGTAAGCAGTAGAAATTCTCTTCTGATAGGTTTGCATGTGACCAAAGGTGGCCTTGCAGTGCTCTTCCAATGTGGTAAGCTCATGCACTCTCATGGCCCTTTGGTCTTCATCGGTAATCAAACCATGGAGAGAGACTCTTAGTGAAGGTATTTCAACCTCTAATGGTAAGACAACCTTAGAACCATAGACCAAGGAAAAAGGTGTTGCACCTGTAGGAGTGTGGATAGACATTCTATAAGCCCATAGCCCAGGATTGATCGGCAATTGCCAATCCTTTCCTGATTTGTGCACTATTCTGTGGAGAATTTTTAGCAATGTTTTGTTTGAGGCCTTAGCTTGGTCATTCCCTTGAGCATAGTAAATAGAAGACCAATTTTGTTTGATTTTGAACTTTTTGCACAAGTGCTTTAGGTCTTTATTCTTAAATTGGCCACCATTATCCATGACTATGGAAGAAGGAATACCATAGCGACAAATGATGTGATTCAAAATAAACAAGGCAACATGTTTTCCTGTAGCTGTAGATAGTGGGACAACTTCAACCCATTTGGTGAAATATTCAGTAGCTGTAATGATGAACTTATGCCCACTTGAGGAACTAGGAAAAATCTTGCCTACCAAGTCAAAGGCCCATCACCAAAATGGTCAGTAAGTAATAGAGGGAATGAGCTCACGTCCAGGAGCATGAATGAGATTCCCATGTAGTTGACATTTTTTGCAACTTTGGCATATCGAATAGCATCGGCTTGCATAGTAGGCCAATAGTAACCAGCCCTAAGCAATTTCCAAGCAAGCGCAAGACCGTTAGAGTGTGACCCACATATGCCATCATGAGCTTCAGTGAGCACCTTTTCTGACTCCTCTATTTCTAGACACCTAAGGAGAGTTCCATCTAGACCCTTCCTATACAAGTCACCAAAGACGAGGCTAAAGTGTGAGGCATTACGGATGAGCTGGCGCTTCTCATTGCACGTTATATTTTTAGGGATGACTTGGTCTCGAAGATAGGAAAAGATGGTGGCATAGCGGGAGGAGTCATGACTGACCACAGTGTAAATGACACGGTCATCAGGGGAATTGTAGGTAGGATAGTGCAATTCTTCCACCAGGAACTCAAAGCGTGGTTTGTGCTCTTCCAGTTGCAGAATGGATGCCAAAGTAGCCATGGCATTAGCAGCCTTGTTCTCAATTCTAGGAATTTGTTGGAATGTGATAGATGTAAAATAATTCCTAAGTGAGTCTATCAGCCTCTTGTAGGGAATCAACTTGTCATCTTTGGTTTGGTACTCATCATTTACTTGGTTTATGACAAGTTGAGAATCTCCATAAATATGCAACTCAAAAATTCTCCATTCAAGGGCAAGCTTAACACCATTCAGCAAGGCTTCATATTCAGCTATGTTATTGGTGCATAGAAAGAGAAGCTTGTATGATTTAGGAATGGTGTATCCATGAGGGGTAACAAATAGGATTCCAGCACTAGCACCATTCTATGTGTGAGAACCATCAAAAAACATTTTCCATGTATGCCCTGTGATATTCATGATTGAGGCATCTGGGAAATCTATCTGAAGAGGAGCATTATTAGTCATAGGAAACTCAGCCAATTGATCCGCAATTGCTTGCCCTTTAATGGCTTTCCTCTCAACATACTGAATGTCAAATTCGGAAAGAATCAACATCCACTTGGCAAGTTTTCCAGTAAGCGCAACTTTACTTAAGAGATATTTTAAAGGATCAATTTTAGCAACCAGCTGTGTAGTATGTGCAAGCATGTAATGTCTAAGTTTTTGAGATGCAAATACCATAGCTAAACAAGCCTTTTCAATATTGGTGTAGTTGATTTCATAAGCAACCAAAGTGTGACTGATATAATACATAGCTCGTTCTTTGCCCTTATCATCATGTTGTGCAAGAAGAGCCCCTAAGGAATTTTTTGTAGTAGAAATGTACAATATCAAGGGTTTCCCTTGGATAGGTGGCATAAGGATAGGAGGTTGTGCTAGGTAATTCTTGAGTTGGTCCAAATTATTCTGACACTCCTCATTCCATATACAAGTAGCTCCCTTATGTAAATTCTAATTGAATGGTTGAGCTCTGTCAGCTAGTTGATAAATGAACCATCGGATAGATTGGAGACAGCCTTGAAGACTCCTTAATTGTTTAATGTTATGAGGAGGTGGCATCTCCATGATAGCTTGCACCTTTTCTGGGTCTACTTCTATTCCTTTTGCTGATATTATGTATCCTAGCAATTTCCCAAAAGTGACACCAAAAGCACATTTTTTTGGATTTAATCTGAGTTGAAATCATTCCATGCGGTCTAATATCAAACTCAAATCAGACAAATGAGTGCTTCGTTGTTGTGATTTGGCAAGCATGTCATCAACATAGTCCTCCATGTTTTTGTGCATCATATCATGAAAGATGGTAGTCATGGCTCTTTGATAGGTTGCACCAGCATTTTTAAGCCCAAACGGCATGACATTCTAGCAAAAGGTACCCCATGCACATGTGAAGGCTGTCTTCTCTTGGTCCTTAGGGGAGATCTTAATTTGGTTATATCTGGAGAAGCCATCCATAAGGGAGTACATTTCATAGCCTATCGTCATGTCCACTATCATGTTGATATTCGGAAGTGGAAAATCATCCTTAGGGCATGCTTTATGCAGATCTTGAAAATCAGTGCATACACGAATGTATTTGTCATGTTTGGAAACAAGGACAATGTTGGAAATCCACTCAGTGTAATCAATCACTCTAATGAAGTTTTCTTTTAGGAGCTTCTCAAGTTCAGCCTTAACCAGTAATGCTACATGGGGATGCATCTTTCTCATTTTTTGTTTGACAAGTTTTACCTCTGGAGCAATAGAGAGATGATGCATAATGATCTCAGTATCTAATCCTGGCATGTCTGAGTATGTCCAGGCAAAATTGATTTTTTTCTCTTGGAAGAATGTAGCAAATTGTTCTTTTTCTTCTACTGAGAGAGACTAAGCCACATGTATGATTTTAGGTGATTCCTCTATCCCCAAGTTGATGGGTTGTGTAGGTTCTATGAGAACTGAAGACCTGTCTTGAAAATAGCTTGGCAGACTACCAAGTACCTCATCCTCAGGAACCTCAGCGAGGTTTTCACCCTTAGATACATCTTTATTTTTACTATTTTGAGGTTCGGACACTGCCACAATGTGGTTTACGCCATCCGACCATTATTTTTTTCTTTTAATTTTATGACTGAGGTACTTGATATCTGATTCATTCATGTTTGTTGCTAGTTCACTGGTGGAAGAAGTATGGAACAAGTAACAAGTTCAATGGCATTGAGGTAGTAGGTGATCTCATAATCATTTTGAAAAGAAGGCAATATAGGTCTTTGATCTTGGGCAGACCAATCTATGAGATCTAAGTGCATGAGGGAAAGAGAAAAGACTAGTTCAAGGTAATTGATGTAGGGGATATCATCTCTGGTGACAAGAGAAGTCAAGCCTATAGGGTAGGCTCCAAAAGTGTCAAGATCTAAATTGGTCATGGAAGGAAGCATGGTCCATTAAAGCAATATGTGGATTGAACTCATCAGACCCTACGTGTGACTCATCAACTACGTTGGGTTGGTCACTATAGTTATGAATCACATCAACGTCCATATCTACTGTATAAGATCCATCGGAGAGAGTGTTCCACTCATATTCATTTGAATCAGTCGTGGAACTTCTACTGGGATGTTTGCACCAAGAGGGCTTAGGATTCCTAGAAGTAGAGGTGTTCATGTCATTATTTGTGAGATCTCCTCTTTCTATCAATCGTGCAATATTTCTATGTTGTCTATCAAAGCTCAATAACTCATTAGGCACAAAATTTCTAGATGTAGAGGCTTCAGCTGTATCATCAGTAGGCATGTATTCTCCTCCCCAAAGAAGTGAAGTAGAAGGAAGACAGTCTTCCATTTGGGCCATAGTGCATAGTGGTGATTCCTTGTCATCTATGTCTGAGTCACTAGGCATGGGAGTACTTCTAGAATATTCAGGGATGTCATTGGCAACACCATATCCTAGACCTGTGGTATCTTTAGAAGACTGGCCATCAGTATGACTCAGAGGTTCAATTAGAGTGTGCCTATTGTTATTTAAAGGTCCACGACCTTGATAGCCCATTTGTTGCAGAAATTCATAGCCTTTACCATAGCGTTTAGGAGAAATGGGAGTAGCAAATGTCATAGTGTCTTCTTCTTCTCTATAAATCCACTCCCTAATAGCTTGTTCTTCTTTTTCGGCCTCTAAGGGCATGAATGATTAAACAAATGTACCAAAAATTGTCATGGTGGAAGTGGAGGGCTTTGCCTTCTTTGAAGGTCTACCATAGGATTTAGGGGAAGTAGGCATAGCAGCAATAGAGTCCAATGTATATTCCCCCATACCAATACTCATCATTTTTAATTTTTGCTCAGCAGCAACAAGGGATGCATTATGATCATGAGAAGGTTTTTTGTGAGGGAAAAATGTCTCAGCAGCAGTTAGAGTATTGATAGCTATAGCATTGTCCCCAGGAACCACAATCTTAGCTCCATTGTGTGGAAACTTGACACAGTGATGGTAAGTGGAAGGGACAACTTGCATGTCATGGATCCAAGGATGACCCAAAAGAATGTTATATGTGAGTGGGATGTCCAATACTTGGAACACAACATCTTTGATGATAGGGCCCACTCGAATAGGCAACACAACAAGACCTTTGGAAGATCTTTCCACTTTATCGTATGCTTTTATAGTAATCTTTCACCTAGGATCTATAGCCAATTCAGACAATCCTAACTGTTGTACCACATGGAAAGAAATAATATTTAACCTAGCACCATTGTCTATCAGGACTCGGCAGACTCGAGTATGGTAGATGAGAACTTCAATATGTAAAGCCAGATTATGAGGGTGACTAAGAGATGTGTCATCTTCTATAGAAAAGGATAGGTAGTGTGGAGATGTAATGTGATTGACCATAACCTGGAATTGATCTGGATCAATATCATTGGGAACATTTTTTGTATGAAGAGGCTTCTCAAGGATCTCTTTATGCAAAGGGGATAGCTCAAGCAACTCAAAAATGGATATCTGAGCGGGTGTCCATTGTAATTGGTGCACAAGGTCATAGCTAGACAAAACTAAAAGAACCACTTGTTTGGAAGAAGAATCTTCCTTGGGATCATGCACGGTTTTAAGGACAATTTTGGCATGCCCCCTAGTAAAAGAATTTAGTGTCTCACTTCAAGAAGATGAACCACTCAGTGTTTACAAGACCAAATTTGGCATACCATGATTAGCATTATTATCATCTTGAGATCTCACCATAAGAACAATCTCAATAGGCTCTATCATATTGATCACAGGTGAATCAGGAGTATATGTATAGTTGATCTTTGCATCATTATTCTTCTTATTTTCTTGAGAGGATTCTACTTTCTCATACTCAGGTAGAGGAGTCTTGAAAGCTTTGTGATCAGAATTTTTAACTAAGCCATCTATGAGCACTATGCCTCCATCAATAAGATCTTGAATAACATCTTTAAGCTTAAAACAATTGTCTGTCTTATGTCCCTTATTCCTATGATAATGACAGAAGTGATCTTCTCTCCACCAATCAGGCTTAACCAGTGGATCATAGGGATGAGAATTGTCAGGAAGTGTAAGATACTTATTGGCAACCAATGTCTTAAGAATCACATCGTATGGTTCAACCAACTTGGTGTAGACCCAATGGTGAAATGTCTTTTTTGCCTTGTCTATATATTGAGGCTTAGGAGCACTGTGAGTGTTGGTAGCCTCTTGTTGTTTTGCTATGTAGATAGCATTAGAAAGGTTGAAAGAAGGCTCTTTAGCTTTTGGGACATCCACAACCCCATCATTAACAACATACTTGTTTCTATTCCAAGGTTTGCTTTTGTCCTTCCCATTGCCCCTAGTATCTTTATTTTAATAACAATATCCCCCTTTCTTATGGCCACATCTTCAATCTGATATGCACTTTCAACCATGTCATTGAAAGAGGAGAACAATTGTTTCCTTAGATCATAATACAGTTCTGGCACAAGAGTGTTGATGAAAATGTCAATCTTTTCTCTTTCATCTAGCTGTCGAGGATATCGAGAGTATAATGACCTCCAACGTTGTAAGTAAGTGGCAAATGGCTCACCTTGATTTTTCTTTAGAGCACTGAGATCTATCATGGTGATAGGTTGTTAGATGTTGTATGAATAATTCTGGGTGAAGCATCTAACCAACTCATCTAAAGTTTTAAGAGGTGGTGTCAACTTTGCAAACCATTCTAGAGCTTGTCCTCTCAAACTTCTAGGGAACAATCATAGAAGAAATGTGTCCTCATGAATGAAGTCCATGCTAAGAGTGTAAAAGTGATGCACATGGTCATGGGGGTCACCGTTTCCATCATACTTGTCATATTTGGGAACCTCAATATCCCTAGGAAATGGGACCATGTATAGACTCCTATCAAAAGGAAGGGCACAAATAGATTCTATGAAAGAAACCTTTGGAGGTTCTTTTTCTATTGCAAGTTGAGCAAGATGTTGATTGGTTCATTGTAATTCATCCCTAAGGATTTCCAATTCAGTTGGTACTCTTTCTTGAACAATCTGTCACACATCATAGCTAGGAGGAAGCTTGTATCCCCTAGAAGTCATGTACTGAAAGTATTGATCTCCATTTCACTCTAAAAGTTTAAGCATCATACGTTGGGATGCTTCATCTTGTTCAAATATCATAAGCTCTTCACTAGAAATGTCATCATTGGCTTCTTCCTCATGCTAAGAGGGAGGAGGTCTAGGAGGTGAAGAGGGAGCAACAAAAGTTTGTCTTGGAGGAGATCTTGGTGGCGTGTTGTTGCCATAGTTACCCAAAGTACCAAAAGGAGGGGGTCTATATTCATAGCCACTAATCTCAGGTTGTTCTTGAGACATCCCCTTCATAGCCATGCATCTAATAGCATCCATTTTGTCTAAACATGCTTGATTGTCCTTATGTTCAAAATGTTCTTGCAAATGATGGAACTTTTCTTGTTCAGTCAAAGTGAGTGAGACACTATCTGTGCTTTTGGAGGTCTTGAATGCGGAAAAGAGGAAGCCCCCTTTGTACCATGGGGTGACCTTAGAATCCTTGGATTGGTTAGGACTAGAATTGTCATTGCTAACTAGCACTCGTGAGCATCTTGTGGGTGAAGGTAACTATGTATAGTTGAATGGAGGGTGACTCCCTTGCTCAAATTGAGACCGAGTTGAAATCGGCATGAAAAAGGAATGTTGGTTGACTAATAAAATGAGACAGTTTTTTTAGATTTTGAGATGAACAAAGCCAAACAAGATCACTTGTTAAGATAGAACAATAAAGATGGCTAGCCAAAAGTGCTCAAGAACTTACAGCAATCAATTGACTCGAGCTGAGATATGAACAAGAAGCTCAATTAGCAAGTAGCTAGAGAGGTAACCGTAGTGTGACAAGTGATCAAAAGTAGCGTTTGGAAAACTCAAATCCAATAGTTTTAACTCATTTTTTTAGTCTAGAATAGACTTAAACATGCAGATAATAGACCAAGGTCGAGTAAGAATAGGAAAAGACACTCAACAAATGAAATTTCAAATTAGGCAACAGTGAGATAGCAAAAAGATTCTAGGCGATAGTTTCCAGGAAAATAGGGCGACAAAATCTAACTAGGTGATATTCTTGACAGAGACCAAGCGATACTTTCCAGGCAGCCTAGGCGATAGAATCTAGGCAAGCAGGGCGATAAAAAACCAGGGATGAAATATCGCACGATAAAACTTGAAACAGTGTGCGATTGTTTTTTAGTGTCGTATGACTCTTGACCAGTGAGCGTAAAAAGTCTCAATTTTTTAAGGTAATTTTGTCAATTTTGCAATCTTATGGGTAATTTGTTGATTTCAAACATAGTGACAGCAATATTCAGGAAAGTTTGCAAATAGTAGGGGGTGGAACATGTCATCAAACACTTGTGCAAGAGAAAAAGCAACCTTGCCAAGACAAGCAATTGGGATATCAAAATGAAAATTCTATGAGCACTACTGCGATGTTTGTATGTTCAAGAACGTTTGCACGGGTACATAACAATGAGAACAGTTCAAGCATTTGCTAGCTTAGAAGGACAAAGGCTCAATACTTATCAACTTGGCCCACACTTGATGTTCCATTGCCTCACACAAAGTGGTTGCCTACAATAGATGTTGGCTTTGTCGTGGAGGTGTCAATGACACAACCAAAGGAACACAGATGGTGAGTAATCTTGGGGTGATCCAGTTTATTCCACTTGGATCAATCCTTGCACCAAGAAGCTAAGTGGAAAAATAGGGTGGCCTCTACCTATGGTTCTTAGTAATGGCTTCCATTCGTAGTACCCCTCTTGCTCCTCAAAAAGGACTGGGACCTCACGACAACAAGAGTACCTTTAGCATTCTTGCTCAACACTTTCCTCATGGTCACAATCCCATAAGTACTCACATCAAACGAAGACAAGCACTACGTCTACCAAGGTTTTGTGTCCTTGATAGCCTTGAGTTTATAGTGGGTCGGAATAGCCGGCAAAAGGCTTGTCCCCACTTGGGTCGTTCCTCTTGATTGCTCAAGAGCAGGCCTGCTAAAGGATCCTAATGCTAAACAAAGAGTGGATTAAATTTTGAGTGTCAAGATTTCTGGTTCACCTCAAGGGTGAAGAGCATAATCTCCTAGCTCAAGAATCTCCCCCAAACACATCAAACAAAGAGTTCAATTACCCTCTTGTTTTCAAAGTCTAAAAGTGGGTCAGGATTTTTGGTTCACCACAAGGGTGAAGAGCATAATTTCCTACAACCAAAAGACTCCGACAACAAGATCTTAAGTGCCTAAGAAATGAGACAACTAGTATATGCCACACTCAAAAGAAAGCAATGAAACAAGCACTTGGTTTTTATGCTTTGGGCAGCCCTACACAAACCATTAGTATCCCTTTTGCATTTGGATCTTTGACATGCATTCTTTTGGCAAAATATTTCAAGCAATGAAGGTACCTACAAGCACAACTTGTTAGCTCCACAATGGTTAGCACGTCAAAAATTAGATAATCTGCAAGTAAAATAGCTAATCAAATGGAAAAATTTGAAAGTGAAACCAACATGGTTGGATTAGGCTCGAAAAGTGCTTTCCAATGACATATCACACTTAAATTTTCAATACCGTATGCGAAAATTTCTCAAAAATGGGTTCCAATTTTCTAGAGGCACAAATTTTGAAAATGCTAAAATTTTCAAAAAGATAACAGAAAGCCCGAAACTTGCAAGATAAAAAAAAAGAGCTAAAAACAATCACTTCCAGGTCTATATGATATTTCTATTGCCAAAAGAATCGCGCGATACTTTGTAGTATACTAGGGTGATATTATCTTTCTGTGTGACAATTCGCATTACCTGCGAGCGACAGAGAACAGAACAATAGTGCGACAAAATGTTGCAAGGCACGTGATACTTTAACTGGTAAAGTATCACACTGCTATATAGAGAACTATCGCATGACACTGGCAAACTACCGCATGATAATCTAAGACAAAAAGAACAGAGAGCCGAAACTAACTCTAAAATATGATGAAAAATTAACAAAAATGCAGAAAAAGAAGGACAAAACAATAATGTTTTTCCCCACGGAAGGTGCCAAAAATGTACACACTAAGATGTGCACTTCTCTAAATCTTTGCTTCCAAGGGAATCCATGAATGGGAATCCTTGAAAATCGACCTAGAGCTCCCTAGGCATGGAGTGCAAGGAAATTAAGTGTGCTCTCAACTAGAGCTATTTAAGCCTATGACCTTGCTAGTAAACCATGCAATGGGAGATTCAATGGAGACAAGGGCAAGAATGCTAATATCCTCAAGAATCAACATGAGAATGAAATGCAACTATGCTAGGAATGAGAATGCAAGCTAAGCTATGAAAAGAAAGATGCAAGTGTTACAATCCAAGCTAATTAATCTATGTGAGCTAATCTAGAGCATAGAAATGAAGCTAATCTAAGAAAGCATAAATATGAAGCTAAGATGCAAGAAATGAAGGATGGATGCAAGAATGTCTTCAAAAAGGTCCAAAGTCTCCAAGCAATCTTGCAGCATAAGGTTAGTATTCAAAAGATGGATCCTAAAATGAGGAGAGAGCTCTCCTTTTATAAGAAATGAGAAAGAATGGACCATGGAGATTAAGAGGCAAAAGATTTAATCAGTGGTGGAGCTTGAAAGAGGAGCAATCCATGTGCACAAATATCCTCCAATGGGAAAATAAGAGTTGACTTTTGTGTCCATATGAGACAAAAAGTGTCTTTTCTCCTTTTTATAAAATAGGAATAATGCTTTATTTGTGCAACTTAGGATAAGAGGAAAAAGTGGGGGCTTTTTATTTAATAAAAGGGGAGGAAATTCCTTTTAAATAAATAAAGACTTAGGATAAAATGGTTAGCCCATAGAATATAATCGAATAAATGATAGAACTAGGATTTGATCAAGAATAAGCAATTGATGATTTTAGCAAATAATGCTAGAAAGGAGCTAATAGTCTAGATGATGATTTTTAGATGATTACACCTATAGGATCATCATTTTCCCTTTTACGTGGCTACTCCATATCGTGGCCCTGTGTTATTATTTAAAATTAACCAATAATTAATAAAACACTTTAATAAAATGGTTTAATTAATTATAGAAAATATTGAGTATTGGACTAGGGACATGAAAGGCATTAGAAAAATTCATTAGAAAGGACTAGATTAATAAATTTCAAACCTGCACCCATTAGCAAAATAACTCAAATTTTTAAAACCTACACCCATTAAAAACTCAAATATAAAAATGCTAGCAAAAAAACTCAATTATTTAATGGTTTATAGTATGTACATGCACCCTAATGATAGCGACATTGTTTGTATCTATGTGATTCAAATTGTAATCGATAAGCAGCTCTTCCACTGCATGTATTGATTTTATCACACATACAAATACACCATTTCTCTCGCGCGCCTCAAATATGCAATTGGGTTTCTTAATAGTTGACATAGGTCACATACTATTTATAAAACCTACGATATTCCCTGATAATTTTGGACTTTCATCAATGTATATAGCCACTCTTTTTCTTTGTTCATTATCTTTATGTTGTATATAATTTGTCGAGAGTGCATACCTACACATACATTTTTCATATCGAACAATCTGCATCCAACTTTTGTATTCGTAACAAGGTCCAACATACTCCATTAATTCAAAAAATTTATTGTAAGAGACCTTAATCATGCCATCCATGGAAAATAGGCACAAACAATGTAAAGACGATGGTGTTATGCAATATATCTTTCCTTTAACACTAAAATTGGTGTTTATTGGAGGAAATTCCTTAGGGACCCATTGTTTTTGTAGATGTTGGTACCTAAAGGGCACCTCGATGTCACTTTTTATCTCATCATCATAAGAACATGACTCCCCTTTAGCAAGGAAAAATTTAATGCATTTATTTATTTTCCTTCTAGTCTTTTGACCTCTAGTTGATCTCTCTAATTCAGACATACTACATGTCTCACTTTCTTCTTCCATTCCTATATTTCCCTCGCTTGAGGAAGACACATCTGAGAAATACCTATTTGTTTCTACCTGCACTCCATCAAATGAGAGATATATTTTTCAAATTTTAAAAGATATTAATCTCTATAGAGTGTATTTACTTATACCTGTCGATCCATGAGACTGTGTGGGATGCTCGTGAAACTGCAATCTATAACCTTCACAAACTAAGAAAAATGATGTCAGAATTACAAAAATCTTCTTAGACCTAATTATATATAGAAATTGAAAAGTTAGTTATGAAATTATCTTTTAGTATAGTATACCAAATTGAAATACTTCATCTATTGTAGTCTTCCACCTCAAACTCAATCCTATTGGTGAAAGAAAGAAATATATTCAGTTAATATACTAGTTTGTAAATCAAAATAAAATATCTTATATATTATACACATAATATATCAGAAATGTATCAGGGGTTAACCAATCTATTGGTTCTTTGCCCAATGCCTTCCAAACCCAAATTCCTTCACAAAAGAAAATATTCACCAAATTCCTTAACTTGATATCCTAGCTTGAGGTTAATCTTAGTAAAGTATTGTACATTGTGGATCTGATTCAAGAGGTCATTGATGTGCTGAAGGGGGTACCTGTTTTGCAAATGTTCCAAAACTTGTCAATCCAACTTTTGCAATATTGTTGCAATTTTGACACTTTTACATCAACCCCCTATAACATTGCAAACATGAACATTATAACCTAGATGAACTAAAAAAAACATTTTTATACCATTTCCACCTAGTTTGACCAGTTTGACTCACCCTTGACTAATAGGGCTTAATAGGCCAAATGGGTACATTATGGCTTAAATGGCCTTACATTTAAAAACTAAAGCATAAAATATCATCAAATAAACATGAAAATGAAATGAATGACCTTATCAAATAAGGGAAATTCTTTTCAGGTACAAATGGTATGATACCATCTTTTTATGTTGAAGTCTCTTTATCCAAATGGGATCATTGTGATGCAATCAAGGCTGGTGGATCCAATTAAGGACTGACCAACCTTGTAGCCAAACCAATATGCAACAAAAATACACAATAACAACAATAGATCTAAAATCAAACAAACGTATTTATTCATCAAATTACCAATTACATGCAATGTGTCAAGCTATAAGGCCTTCCCGGTTACACCCAATTACAATGAAAGTAACAGTCTACAAGATCTCGCAAGATCAAAATCTTTTCCCCAACATCATGGTTCAGCTAGCCCAGGTCTGCAACACACAACACATTGGTAGGCACCCAGGAAAGATCTAAACTTGCACTCAAACTTTCAAGCAATCTTCCTGCTCCTAAGCTCGCAAGCTACTAACCTTCCCTCCAACCTCTCCTCCTCTTAAACAACTACCCAAGCAACCTATAAATATTGATTCCTAGCCACAAGTCAACTAATGAAACATTTAACCCTTACAAACAAATATTAAATGCTAAAACATCAGTCAGCTCTCACATAGCCTTACAAAATAAATAAACTCTCAAAGATGGCCCCAAATGGTCATCAGATCTGCATAGTAGAATGCAACATGCCAGATCTAGGTCCCCACACATCCAACGGTCAATCCATAACTCGAGGAGCATGACCCAAATTAAATGCATCAGTCAGCCAAGCTGATCTATCCAAAATAATCCAGTCGGTAAGCAAGAACACTGAGCAACAGAGGAAATAACCGAGCACCAGTCGATTGACCATGTCAGGCATGACTAAGGGACATAGTTATGACTGAGCACCAAAGAACTGACACCTTTAGTCACCGAGCATTCTTCAGAGACCGAGCACCCCGGTAACCACATAAACTAAGCAACCAGTCTCCCAAACCGAGCAAGAACTCCACCAAACCAAGATCAAAACCAACAATATACCTTCAAAGACAAACATATTTTTGGTTGATATAGGATTACCAAGAATCCTAGGATGCTCCTGCATCAGACACCCCAGGTAAGAAATATTTTCTCATAAGGAAATTAGGAATGCCTCAAGGGAATCAGAACAAGTATGCTAAATCTGTTCTTCACCCATATCTGTTCTTCTCCTTCATCCCAATTAGTCTTCAATTCATTCACTTTCTCATGCAGAAAGTCCTATTTTCCACTTTTCTTATCCCTCCGGTTGGCAACTGATAGCAACCGACTCTGACCACTACTGATCACCTTAGTGCCTCGGTAAGGTTCATCCCTTCCAAACTCCTTAACCAACTCAGTATCATCTGCATCTCTCTATATCACAAATTTCACCATCTATTGTACCATCTCAACCAACAAAACCATATGTTTCTTAATCTCAACAAACTCTTCAGAGATATCATTCTACTTCTCCTCCAAACTAGACTTAACGGGAACAGGTTCATCAACCTTGTGCTCCTGAGGTTTTTCACAAGGACAACACCTGATAACTCCACATCCATTAACCCCTGTCTCCTGTAAAGGTATCAACTTATGCCGAGATCCTTCATGCCTAATCACATAGGTATTAGCATAACCATCAAACAAAACATTCTTTTCAAACTGCCAGGGTCTACCGAGTAACAGATGACAAGCATCCATAGGCAATATATCACACAATATCTCATCATGGTAAGATCTAGTCTGAAACTTAACCAAGCATTGTTCTTCAACTCTAACCTTAGAAACATCTTCTATCCAACTAATCTAATAAGGATTAGGATGCTTCCTTCTTTCCAAATTCAACTTACTAACCATTTCATCTAAAACAAATTTCTCAGAACTGCCACCATCAACTAGGACATTACATACTTTATCCTTGCACTTACATTTGGTTCTAAACAAATTCCTTCTTTGCACCAGTTCCTAGACACATGTAGCTAATCTCCTAGTGACAAGACATTCACCTTTCTCCTAAACATTCTCAATGTCTTCTTCAACAGCTAATGCAACTCTTTTCTTAGGACACTGCCAACTTCTATGACTAGCTTCACCACAGTTATAACAAGTACTGGTGAACTCATTCTTCCACTTTCCTCTCTATCCAGTGTTGTTATTAACTTGACCACTGCTAGATCCTACATCAGTCTTAGGATTCTCTATCATATTACTCTCAGCAACTGTCTCACCAGTTTTACCACCTCGATTCGTATTGTTCTATTTTCCTTCATATCTCTTATTCAGCTTCTCTTCAATCTTCAATGCCATCTGATAAGCATCACCGATTATTGTCATATGCATAGTAAGTAAATCTTCCTAAATACTAGGTCTCAAACCATAGACATACCTAGCAACCTTCTCTTTATCAACTTCAGAATGACTAGTCCTAATCAGGATTCTATAAAATTCCTCAGTATACTCCTGTACTGATTTGTTAGTCTGCTTCAAAGCTTCCATCTTCTTAAACATGTCCAATTCATAATCCACCGGAATGAATTGCTTCTTCAACTTGTCAATCATTCGGTTCCACTTAGTGATCTTTTATTTTCCTCTTCTACCTCTTTCCAACTGAACTTCTCTCCACCAGATATTTGCTTGATCTTTCAACTTAGTCTTTGCAAATCTAACCCTATCACCTAATCTTCCATTTCTTCATACTCAAAGTGCTCATCAATCTCATTGATCCAATCAATCAATTCTTCTAGCCTAAGGCTTCTAGCAAATGCAGAAACTTCAATCTTAGGTCTTTTCCCAATCTTAGACATAGCTTTCATAATTCAATTCTCCTCAGGATCTCTAGCTTCTTCGACAGCTTCTTCAAAGTGATCGTCCTCAAATTCATCATCACTATCCTCTTTCAAGGTAGGCTTCTTCTTTCTCAATTCCTCTTGCAAATCTTTCACTTGTTTCTGCAAAGCTCTAAAATCATCAATACTAAATTCACCAGTAGCTTCCTCTTCATCAGAGATCTCATGATTTCTCCTCGGAGGCATCTTCGAATCAAGATCTAGACACTAACACACAAGATCCACTAGGCTCCAACAGGAACCAACTTTTCTCAAACAAGAACAAAATTCACTCTGATACTACCTGATGTAGTCAAGGTTGGTGGATCCAATTAAGGACTGACCAACCTTGCAACCAAACTAATATGCAACAGAAATACACAATAACAACAACATATCTGAAATCAAATAGAAGTCTTTACTCATCAAATTACCGATTACATGCAATGTGTCAGGCTGTAAGGCCTTCCCAATTATGGCCAATTACAATGCAAGTAATAGTCTACAAGATCTCTTAGGATCAAAATCTTTTCCTCAACATCATGGTTCAGCTAGCCCAGGTTTGCAACACATAGCACACTAGTAGGCACCTAGGAAAGATCTAAACTTGTACTCAAACTTCCAAGCAATCTTCCTGCTCCTAAGCTCGCAGTCTACTAACCTTCCCTCCAACCTCTCCTCCTAAAAAACTACCCAAGCAACCTATAAATACTGATTCCCAACCACAAGTCGGTTGATGAAACATTTAACCCTTACAAACAAATATTAAATGCTAAAATATCAGTCGGCTCTCACATAGCCTTACAAAATAAATAAACTCTCAAAGATGGCCCCAAATGGTCATCAAATCCACATAGAAGAATGCAACACACCAGATCTAGGTCCCCACACATCCAATGGTCAATCCATAACTTGAGGAGCATGACCCAAATTAAATGCATCAGTTGGCCAAGCCGATCTATCCAAAATAATCCAATCGGTAAGCAAGAACACCGAGCACTAGAGGAAAGAACCAAGCACCAGTCGACCGACCATGCCAGGCATGACTGAGGAACATAGTTATCACCGAGCACTAGAGAACCGATGCCTTCAGTCACCAAGTGTTCTTCAGAGACCGAGCACCCTGGTAACCACATAAATCGAGCAACCGGTCTCCCAAACTGAGTAAGAACTCCACCAAACCATGATCAAAACAAACAATCTACCTTCAAAGACAAACATATTTTTGGTTGATACAGGATTGCCAAGAATCCTAGGATGCTCCTACATCACATTGTCCTTTCTTGTTTCATTGGAACTAGTGGTGCAGAGGTTACTCTGCATCAATTTGATATAACACTCAATTATGTGGTATACCTAAATGATGCAGGGAACCTCTGCACCCCTAATTCAATTTAAGTGAAAGGAATTTGATCCCTTTTAGATAAAGAGGCTTCAGAACAGAAAAATGGTATCCTACCATTTCTTCCTAAAGGGAATTTCTAAGGTATTGTATAAGCTCTCTCCTATGATCTTTTGGTGTAGAGAACCTAAAAGATAATTTAATTTCTTCGTTGCAAACATGAGAGAAGTATATTAGGTCCTTCTTAACTTCATTCAACCACACAAAATCATCAAAATCTTCTATAATGGTTGTTTTTATTAAAATAAGTGAATTTAGTAGTCACGATGGGAAAAATCCATGCAAGGAGTGAAAGAGAATTGGCCAAGTTGTTGAAAGAATACTTGGGTGATGAGAGATGAAGAGATGAAGAAAATAAGAAAAGAGAAAAGAGAAAGAACAAGAGAGAAGAAGAGGAAATTCTTAGAAGTCTAGAAGAGGCATTAGAAAAGAATCAAATAAGGTTGGAGTGGATTGCATCACTCCTTGAACAAGCAAAGGATGAACGTGACAAAGAACAGCAGGTAGCACATGAAGAAGAGGATGAACCTAATGGAAAGGAGGTTCTAAAATTTGAATTAGAGGTACAAGTTGAGGATTCTGATGGATGTAGCAATGGATCAAGTCATGAAGGGCTTAAATTTGATAGAATTCTTCAAGTGGGGATAGTACTATGTCTTTTAATGATGAAAGATGGAGAATAGAAAGGTATCATGGCTAATGAGGAAGCCAAAATGGCAACTGAGTTCTTGGTGTACCTAGGTGAATGGCATGAAGAAGACAAACAAGAGTTGGCAGCAGGTGAGGAAGAACCTGAATGTGGAGTCATTAGAGAGGCTAAGGAAGTAGTCATGAATGTATAAGAAGACTTGGAATGCCAAGAGAAAAGGCATGGGATCCAAGGTGCAATGGTCTCAAGGCATGAGACTAAGAATGAAGTAGTGGGCCATGAAGGGGCCTTGAAGATTATTTTCTCTCCTAGTGAGGAGGTATTATGGATTAAGGAGGATTGTGCACTTGTTCCAAGTGTTGAAACATGGAATGTTGTTGAAAGTGCAGATTAGTACCTATATTAGGTACCAATAATGATGTTGTAGTTTTATGCATTTAATGGAATGAAGAAGAATGCACAGTTGATGGTCTACATTTTTCCCATGGGAGGAAAACCTAGAGTGAAAATGAAAGAGCACATTATGGAGCAACATCAAGAAAGGATGCCATGGATCACAATGGATGATCTTTTTAAGCCCAAGGTTAAAATTTGGTTGTTTTGTTTTCTGACATGTTTTGTTGCAGGACTTTCCAAGAGGGCTTTCAAACATTTTAAAGTTGGGGAATATGGTGCAGGAGCACCAAGGCCAAGGAGGAACACTAGGGTCATTCATGGATCCTATAAAAATTGAATACATGACCATGAAGGGTCATTTGCAATGTAATAAGACCAATTTGGTCATTTGATAATGTTTTGTTAGAGTGTTGATCACTTTTTAATAGGACCATGAATGCAAGCCATTTTGGCACTTAAGGCTAGAAAAGCACAACTTGGGGGTCACTTGATGATCCAAGAGTAAATGAAGTGGATTAACACCTATAAGATCACTTATTGATGTAATTTTTCCATTAGAGCCATTAAATATTGTAAAATGCACTACAAGTACCAAAAGGATGTAATAGGTAAAATATGGCCTAATGAGGGTTTGAGTAGTTGAGGTCTAGTATTATGAATTGATCCTAAAATATCTTTATAAGTAATTTCAATAATATACAAATGCCTAAGGGATAGGAATTTTTTGAGTTGACAACTATGTTGGCAACTTGACAACATTAAACCAAAAATGTAACAATCAATTTTAATTGATTGCAGTCGATTTGTAGGGGAGTTACAAGAAGTTGGTCATTTTGAAGAGGCCTATTTGTGTAGAGATACACATGAGGAATGAGAGTAAGTATGTAGAGGTGTGTGTGATTCAAGAGATGGAATGTAAATAAGTTTTGGTTTATAAACAAATACACTCTTACAACAGTCACTAATTTGGCCACAGGGTACAGTCCCTGATTTTGTGTATTTAATTGTTTGAAACAATGTGATATTGATTGGGAAACTAAGTAGCATGGTTTTCTTTTAAGTTATTTTAATTTCCTTGCAAAGAGTGTAGTGTTCTATTGAGTTTTGAGGAAAAGAATTCAATTTGTTCTTGACTATTCCTGAACAGTGTTTGCAATCAGTTCTTGATTTTTTTGAAGCCTTCATGAGTACGTAGGATTCTCCCACTTTATTTGATCAATATGGATTATGGGAGGATTCTAGCCCTGTATATTATGTGCTTGTATGAGTTTGAGTGCAAGGATGTATAAGGATGTTGAAGGAGTGATCATAAGATTGAGAAAAATGTTGATTGAGGGTGCATTGAACAATACCAGTTGTTAGTGTGAGTATATTCTCTGAAGGAGGGGAATATTTTTAGATGGATCTTGTCTATTTAGGTCTATGTGAAGGTGTTGGATCCATTGGAGGGATCTAGAAGTGTTTGGAGAAGTCCTTTTAGCAAAGTCCTAGCCTAATGACCCTTAGAGTGAGGTTTGACAAAAAGAAGTGTCGATGAGTGTTTGATAGCTTGAGAACTTGAAACTTTGTTGTCTCTAACCATTATACAAGACTTTTTAATGGTTTAAAGTTTTTTTATGATTTTATTTGTAATTAGGGGCTTTTTAGGCCTAATTGGTTGTTGCAAGCGTAAGGGATCTAAGTGTTGGTCCAAAGGAACCCACCTTGAGTTTGAGGTATATTCTGTAGTAGGGAAAAGGGTATCTAAAACATAATATTTTTCCTCATTGTTTGGGAAAGAGTGGAGTTAAGAGCAGATTACCTAGTTGGCAGGGCTATAAGGAATAGGGCTCTTGAAGTGGAGTTTGTGAGGAAGCCTATTTACCATACTTTGAGACCTAGTGTAACATGTTTAATAGGATATGTTAAAATGTTCTAAGATGATAGAGGAAGTAGGGAAGCCATGCTATGCAATTTGGCAAGTTGGAGGCACTAGTTGCATGGGAGTTCTCTAGGAAGTTGCTCCTTAAATGGAAATTTGATGTGATGAGTTGTATCTCACATGCTAACTGAGAATTTATCCTTACTGAGTAGGATATTGATCCAAGTTCAAGCAGATGATGAGGAAGTAGAAGAAAAGTTTCCAAGGTTGATAGTGGGATGGAAATTTTGGAATCATTGGCTCTTGCAAAGACATGCAAAGTTAAATAAAGATTGTTAGTCTTAGAAAATAGTTCATGGACCTAGTTATAAAATATTTCTTTCTCATCTCTAAAAAATCATAAGAACATGACCACCGAAAGAGAATAAAAAGTATAAACATATTACATGAGATCATTTTGGTACTTGAAGTGATTATTGAAAATATTCAAAAACTTGATGACCTATCAACCATGTATAGTTCAACATCCTTCAAATCCTTTAACATCCTAAAATCCTAACATCCTTCAACTCCTTCAACATCATAACATCCTTAAACTCAACATCCTAACATCCTTCAACATCCTTCAACATCGGATCCTAACATCAGGTTGGGAACCCAAAAAGTAATTGGTATATTGTTTAGTTCCAAAATAGGCTTTAAACCTTGAAGGAGTTTCTTGACTCAATCATTTCCTCGACAAAGGGTCATATCAGTGTTTGAAACATTGAATATAGGTACCAAGTCATAGACACTATAATGGTATGGAGGAGTCACAAAGTGTCTATAATTATAACTCTTAGAATAGTTTTGAGGAACATGGATAGAAAACAAAAAGAAGTGTCGATTATGGGACCTTATATGTGAGAGAGGTAGATGAAATGAATAATTGTATGCAACTAACTAAGATATCAAGCAATATGAAGAAGAGATTACTAAGATGGAAAATGTGATCAAGCTTCATCTGGAAAAGGATAATAATGTGACAGAGTTAGTGTCTAATGAGAAACCCACTTCTCTCTTGACTAAAGTAAAGGAAGAAAATATGGATTTAGAAAGCATTCAAGCTAGTAACAAGGATGAAATTCCCAAAAATGAAGGATATCAATCCTATTCAACTATAAGATATCAGTAATATGCTAAAAACCAATGTTAAGTGACAAATCTTCCTCTGTCAAGTACAACAGTAAATCAGATTTAATACTCAAAATCCATTTGGGACTTTTTCTAATAGAACAAACTTAGTATCTTTCAAACAACACCAAAAATTATTGAATCTAGCTCAATTTCAAGTTCTAGTTCAAGTATTCCCACAAAAAAAAGTGTTTCTTAGGGGGTTAGTTTTCATAATATTGCTTCTATTTCTAATCAAGAAAATCATTATGTGTTCGCCTTTGCAAGCATGACTAAATTCAAGAATATTTTCAAATAAAGATGTTGCAATAGAAGTATCAACTTTAGTCTTAGAGGCATAGTTATTTGCAGATGTATATGATTCCTATAAGTGAAAGACAAGTATCTTGAAGTTGTTAGTGTTTTCATTCTACAAATGCAGTGGTTACAACTGCTTCAAGTGGAATCTTTCAGTCTTACATGAAAACAAGAATTAATTCTATTCTCTCTCTTTAGAAAGTTCCTCCTATATGATGAACCAATCACAACAAGGAACCAAATCTTTGTTGCTATCAGATATATATAAGATAGATGAGATTATGGAATAATAGAGATTGAGATTGATTTCTCATGGGATTTTGAGAATTTTTTTCTCTTGTATTAATAATGGGTTAGTACAAAATCATGGGAGGATTTCAGTCGCTATATTGCAAGTCTAAGCCCATACCAAATGGGGAAAAATAAATGTTTGAAATGTTGTCAAGGAGATATTCAATGATGTCTCTTCTAAATAGGTTATGTAATGCCTTCTTATAAGTTCATATCTCATGGTTCATGAAATTCAATGATCAACATGTGTATATGGAGGTAAACATAGGGCACAAAGAAAAATATTTAGCACATAGTGAACCTCATATGATATTTTAAAGTATCAAAGAATAAGGGGAGACCTAAAACATGCCAACATAATTTATTTCCATACCAAATTATGTTGGCATATTTTAGGGCATGTAAATAAAGTATAAAGATCAGTCTCAAACTTGGTACTACATCTGCTAATGGAAATGTGGTGCACACGACACACAACTTGTAGAAGACAATGTATTCTCCAAGGACTTCCAAGCTGGAACATTTCAGAGAAGGAGCATCTTGCAGAAGAGTTGTTATGTGGCACACATGAAATACAGCTTGGAGAAGACAATGTATTCTCCTGCAAGGACTTTAATAAATACTCCCACTATAGAAATGGAGTGAATGGCAAGTCATGAGACCTCTCTAACTCAAAATGTGAGTAGGGCACAAAGCTCTGACCGCGAAGACTTTATAACATCAAAATGATTTCATTTTCACTTTTCTTTTTTTGATATAGCCCGCAAATGTTGTAATTCTGACGGTCTAATAAATAGACATCAGAATTCTAACATTATTGGGGACAATTGCAAAAATAAATCACCAATTTAAAAAATTGTGCCCCTCCATCGGAAATGACCATCAGAAATGAGGACCAAATGTATTAGTGATACCACACTATTTGACTATATGGATGAATACTTATTTTCCTTGATTAATTGTTAGAGAGGAAAAGGGTTTCCTCTAATAATGATCTCAATATATTCCTTAATCAACAATAGAAATTCAGAGACCTATAATTTAAAAAATATATTTATCATTATTTAATTGTATAGAGTACTTGACTATGTGGAAAATCAGCTAATGGCCTAATATAATCATTAGATATTTTATTGAGGGTTGTGGCAGTGGCCCATTGTATAATTGATTATGTTGGGATGTGCTTGGTTGTACATTATTATTCATGAGTGGTAATTAATATTCATCATGATATTTTTATTTCTTAAATTATTTTATTTTTATAGATTAAATATTTGTATTATTAAAGAAAAAATTAGCCACTTTTGTAGATTTTTATAAATATGTTTATTTAGATGGGGAGTCACGTGTACGAACCTGAAACATCCTTAAGAAAACCATTTGATGCCAATCCAATTCCCAATTGTTCCTCCTAGTCCCATGATGAGAGATGTGGATAAACATGGTAGAACAAAGATTACCATTTGAATATGATGTTTAATCACTATTGTTTGATGTTAGTAAAATCTTCTCATATGTACATTTCTAAGATAGCTCCATAATAATAAGAAATTGTTGAGGTGAATATAATAGATTTGTGAAGAAAATATCATGGTTCCGTTTGAAAGTTTTTGTTGCATACCATTCCCCATAGCTTGGTAAACAACTTGATATGAATCAAAAAAGTATCTAACATGTTTTTTCATATTTTTGTCTCTACTTCATCATTGTGGATGAGTTCCAACTTGTAGTTCTTCTATTTTAACCTATAGTAAGGTAGTCATTTGGTAATGCAATTGATTCTTTTCTTATTGTACATATTGAATAATGCTTACAAGTCTGGTTTCTCTCTAGCAGTTAGGTTTAGATTAAAGATATTTTAGAAACATTTTATTTTTACAATGTATATTTTATTCACTTGTACATATATTATACTATTAGTCTTTGGGTCATACATCTTTATCGCCGGTTCAACAAAGTATGTGTCCATGAAACAATTTGATAGTACCACTTTTCCAAGTTCTTCCTGCAAAAATTACACAAGCAAATCAATCCAAATAGTTTATTGAAGATGTTAAATAGATCTCATCCATTCTTAAAAGTCAAAGAATGTTTAATATTTACTTCTAAGTTCTCTAATTGATCTATCAGTACATCTTTTTAACTACTTAAATTTCTTGACTTCTTAATGAAACAATTTAGCCATACTATAAAGAATCTACCTTAATAATAATTCAATAGATTAAGATGACTTAGAGATTATGAAAAGCTAATTTGAAGACAATTCCACTATGAGACATCTTATTGAAAATTGCATTAAAATCTAAAATTTTAATTCTTTATAAATACTTGAATCCCTATTGAACTGATGGATAGCATCAAAGATAAGACATTGATGAGAAATGGATTAAAAAAGGAGATGAAAGTAGGCCTTTCAAAGATTGTATCCCAACCAACTTTAAATTGTTTCCTTCGTATTGTACTTTGAATTAATCATCTCCTCCTTTTGTAACGCTTTCTAATGATATTTTTCATTATATTAAATCATTCTATAAGCAAATTAGAGTCACGTAAAATTGGGATAATGTGGATGCATAAGCTTTTCCTATTCCCGCGACCTTTATTAGTAGAGAAACAAAGATTGAAAAACTAGTTAAACGTTTTCAAATCTAGTTGGCCTTTAATAATTATTCAAATTAATAACTCAACAGCCATACGATATCTCATATCAATTATTTGATTTGATATGAGATTGGTTTGTTTAGATATTATTGGTCATCTTATGTCTGTATGTACATAATGATTGGGAAGCTTAAATTTGGCCCCATAAAATAAGACTAAATGTCAATAAGGTGGTGACTATCACATGGTGATTAGTGGAAAAGTATGTAAAGAATTCTTTTTGGGTCTTATAAAATATGCAACTAAGTGCCAATAACGTTAACAACTCTTTAAGAGTCCTTTAATAACCCATATCAATTATTTGATTTGATATAATATTAGTTTGTTAAGATATGGTTGGTCATCTAATTTTGGCATGTATATAATGATTAGGGAAGTGTTAAATCAAAGATAGCTTGAATCAAACCTAGTATCCTAAAATGAGACTAAGTGTCAATAAGGTCAATATCAGATAATGACTAGTGGAAAAGTGTGTAAGGAAGTCATTTTTAGGTCTCATAAATGAGACTATGTACCAATAAATAATGTTAATTCTTTAGGAGTTCTACAATAACCCATATCAATTATTTATGTGTTGTAGGCTAAGTTGTTTCTTGGCCTACACTAGTTTTGCAACTGGGGTTGTCCCTTTTTTCTCCATTTTTTTCTTTTTATTTATAATCTGTAAATGCTTATTCTAATAAAGAGAAAAAACAAACATTAACTCTTCAAGAGCCCTACAATAACCCATATCAATTATTTGATTTCATAAAAGATTGGTTTAGTAAGATATGGTTGGTCATCTAATTTTGGCATGTACTTAATAATAAGGGAATCTTTAAATCAAAGATAGCTTGAACCAAACTTGCCCTCATAAATGAGGCTAAGTGCCAATAAGGTCAATATTACATAGTGACTAGTAGAAAAGTGTGAAGGGAGCATTTGTTTGGTCTCATAAGATGAGATTAAGTGCCAATAAGGTCAATATTCCACAATGACTAGTTGTTAGGAAGTGTTTTTATTTTCTTTATTTTTTTTAACAAATGTGAAGGATTGCTTATGTCATACTCAAAAGTTCTCAAGTGGTTTGATTTAAGACCAAAGTAAAATATAGTTCTAATTTCAATAGATGTAGTATAGGCCTACAAGGATACATTGGGTTGTTGAAAAAAGTCACATTTTATGTGACGTAAACACAGAAAAAATTGTTAGGTGATAAGTCATTGGTTGTTTAGATCAATGTAGACATAACATAACTCATTTTTTTTAATGTGAAGGATTTCTTATGGGTAAGTGCACGAAGTTGCTAGACAGAAAAGTGGCCACACCCCCAAAAAAACCCAAAATTCTTTATAACTCGATTGGGTTATTTCAAATTTCAAATTACTTGATCGGGTTATGGCTTGGTAAAACCACGCCTAAAGTTCTTCAAAACCCGATCAGTTTTTGAAGAACTAAAGGCATTTTTTAAAATTTCTTTGGAACCCTTACAAATTTTGCAAAAGTATTTGTTTGAGTTTGGCAGTGAGCCAAACTCACTTCCAATAACCAAAAATAATGACAGTGGCTTCTATTTTTCCCAAATCGACATAACCCAATCATGTTCCACCTTGTTTTCAATTTTTGAGCATTTACACCAATTTCTGATAATGTTGTGTCATTAAAGAGGTAATAATTTGGTTTTTTTTAATTGTTTTTGTTTGAAATTGAATTGAAATAGGGTTTTTTCAATTGATTTAATTATTTTTTATAAATTTTATTCTAAATTCTCAAAACAATGTTTGACGACAAAACAGACAACAACAACTTCTTCCTAGGATACCACCACGCTAGGATGAAAAATGCTTTATGGGATAGGTGGTATATTGTCTTTGATCAACCACCTTGTAAAAATTATGAGGTGCCTCTATAATTCTTGAGAAAGTTATATTGTGAGTTTATACTCGGCTTGAATTTGAATTACTTTGACATATAGAAATTCCAAGGTAGAGGGAGAGGCTCTACGTAGAATAGACCTAGGGCTCATAGGGTGGTAGACCCCCAGTACAAGATTGCTTTAGCTCCTAAACGCATGGCTCACATCATGGTCCTAGTAGCCATGAAGGAGTCTATTGACTTACACACTCTTCAGAGGGCTACATCATTAAGTAATGTCAATGTTCAACATGGAACATAGTTAGTCAGACCAGGGGATGGCTCAACACATGTTCCACCTACCTCATCATTGAATCCACAGTATGGCTTGTCCCAGCCTGTTGATCATATGTGTGTCAGCTAATGAAATATATGCTATGGGGTAGATACTGATGAGAACGAGGATGGTTTCGCATCCCATAAATGTACACATTGCAAGAGTAGATGCCATGCTTCAACTACAAATGATGTGGTCCTCACCAATTACCTAATGGCCATGGTATTTTCTGGTGGAGAGAAAATGCACATGTGTATATTTTTTATGACATATTATTTATTAATCAAATAAATATTATAAATGTTGTTAAAAGGATGGAACACTAAGAGGGGGTGAATCAGTTTTCTAACAATTTTAACCTTTTTAACTCAATTCACAAACTTATTAATGCATAAACTGAAAAGTAAAGTTCATGAACATAAAAAAACATAAGCACACCACCATGACATGTTGGATTTTTTTAATGAAACCCTATTAGGGGAAAAACCACAATGGGGATGACACATACAAGCCAATAATTTGCATAAATATTGTCTGACAATAAGTTAGGAATGCACTTGCATTAAGGCTAATCACCTAGAGTTCACTACTCAAGTACAATAATGGATACAACCCTACAAATAAGGCTCACTACCTTACAATGATCAATAGAAAATGAACTGCCAAAAATAGCATCTAACTATGTCTGATTACAATTCCATGTAAATACAAAATTCATATCTAAAGCATATTGTCTCTCACTACCTTGTAAACTTCCTCTTCAAAACTCAAAATATTAGATCTACAAACCCTACACAAAACTTGCACAACAATAGCTTCCATGCCACTAGCATGCATTCGCAAATAGCAGCACCACCCTCATAACCTACTTCATTGATTTTATACTTTCATAATCCCTAATTTGATCTCACAAAGTTGGCATAAAAACTTTCTTGGACATGTAAACTATTTTTACCTTAACCGCAAGAAAAATAAAATCTCAATTCCAGTCAATATAATCATTACTTTTTCCATAGATATGTCATCTCAACTTATTTGAATAATATTTGACCATTAAAAATGTTTTACTAACTTGCACAATTAGATTTTTCATCATGTTGTCATGTTCTAATTGTCAACCTTGAAAACTATCACTCAAAAGCATATAGATTCTATGCACCATAAGATCTCACTATGATATTTTTCAATTATCAAGAATATACCTTAAATATGCTCATTTTTAGATCCACACCCAAAAATATTAACCTGGGAGTCTTTGCCAAACCAAAAAATAACTCTGCAAGAAGAACACTTTGTTTTTTGCCCTGTACTTAACCAAAGTCCAATATGTCTTTTAGTATGATCACTTGGTGAGTTGTTCACATGGGATTAGGCTCTAAATACCATATTTTCTCCATCAATGACAACACTCATACATATACTTAGTGTCTCTTTCCATCTTGCCAACAATCTCCCTCTTTGGCATTGATGGCAACACTTAGTGAAAAATTTGCTAAGTGTCCCACAACAAAAATATGCACAACTAAATAATCCCATAACTCCTCCTTAGACATATTTCTATAGTTATAGTGCACATTTATCACTTTCCTAAACTCTCCTTCTTTGACATCAATGGAAAAGGAACCATCCGCCATACAAAAATTGCACCCAAAAACTATATACTACACATATATACGCTGCATATGTACATACAAAGACTTCATACCTACATCATGGACAAGATATATGCACAAATTGTCTTAAAAAATTGTAGGTCAGTGTCGCAACCTTGTTTAAGACTATTCAACATAGAAATATTCCCATTAAACAAGTATACTTTTTCTCCTGCTCTCTCCAGGTTGACTAGGGTTAAAGAAACTAAGGCTTCTTATGCTTCCTTTAGTGCACTGAATAAGGTGCAAAGTTTGAGGGCCAAAAAGAATTTCAACTCCTTGAGATTCCCTAGGTTTTTTTCTTGTCCTTCTCCAAGCCCTCAATCTTGTCAAGTAGAGTTATAACTTGACATTCTAGGTCAGATGTGGAAGCTACTAAAGGATCAAATGTTTGAGCAATTTTATCAACCTTCTTCTCACACTCCTTAATCTTCCTACTATCTATTCCATAAAAAAAAAATTACACATGGAGTGGTGATATGTAGATATTACCTCCTTCATTCAGAGAAGATTGAATTTTCTTGATACTACTTTCTATCACTACTCTATCATAGGCTATAGAAACCTTGAGCTCATCAAACCTCATCTCATCAGTTTATCTCCTTATTTTTTCTTCATCGGCCTTCTCAAAAGATTCAAACTATGAAATTACCTCACTAATCAACCTCTTGAATAACAATGGGATGTCTGCAATATTCCTAGCATGTGAAGGTACCAATTTGTCCAATACATTTGGTGCTTCCATCATTAATTTTTTGTCCTCCAAATGGCTTCTCAATGTTTTCTCCTTTTCTTGTGCCTCAGTAAATTGTGCAAACTTGAATTTTTGAATTGGGGAGACACTTCATAATTCCACTGGTCCTTCGGGGTAGCTAAATATCAATTGGAAGGGTATTCAACCTCATTATCTCTTTTACTATTTTTACAGTGTCTCTTTCCTGCAACACTTTCTTTCCCTTTTCAAAAATGTCACCTTTTTTTTCTACATCTACATTTGGGCCTTTAGTGGACATTTCAAGCATTGTGTTTAGAGGATAAATTACCTCTACTGGTTCAACCTTTTAATGTTCTACTTACTTTCTTATTTCATTGTATACTTCATTTTCCTTCTCTTTCTCTTTCTCTTTCTCTTTCTCTATCTCCTCTTTTTGACGCAGGGGCAAGGTAGATACAAGCAGAATCAAGTAGAATTGACTCCACTTGAATCAACAACAAGCCCTGCTCAGAGTTACACAATGGAAGCAATATAATATCACATGAAAGAAATTAAATCACAATGGATATGAGATGATCAACTGGAAACAACAACAAAGAATTTATATTATTTCTTTCAACATGCCCGGCTGTGAGGCCTTCTGGGTTTCGGCCTTATACAAGGAGAATTATGAAATTAGGATCACAACTTGCATCCTATATTTGTCTCCAATGATGGATCTTGATAATCCTTCCTAGTTCCACCTCTTAATTTCCTCTTGATTCCCTACTACATCAATCTAGACTCCTTATATAGCCAGTTAAGCCACACGTCGGCCAGTCAGACATTTAATTACATTATAGGTCCAGTCTCAAGATTTAAACCAAAACTAATGCTAGAATGATCACCAATTGATGCAACTTTAGATTTAGGTCTTTAAATGATCCAATAACCTTTATTTAATGGTGAAAGGCTGCATTTGATCACACGGAACATCATAAGAAGAAACACTACACATTTCACTTGAAAACTGGCAGAAAATAGGTCCCCGAGAAAAATGGGAATAACTTTTTACTCATAATGAATTAGGAGTTTCACTCTTGGGAAATGATATTAATTTAGGTCCTATTTAATTCCTTAAGAGAGAAAAGGCTTATTCCTTATGGATCAAGATCACCACTATGAACAATCAGCACCAAAAATGCATGAAAGCGCGGTTCTAACGGCAAGGAAAATAGTTGTAACTTTGAAATAGTCCATCCAATCTTTATGTGCTCATAGGAGAAAGTTCCAAAATAGGTGCTCAACATCATGTAAGCTTATCAAAACATGAAACCATCAAATGCAAAGATTATAATGCAAACAACATAAAATGGGAACAAAAATTAGGAAATGTTTTTGGTTGATGCAAGATTGCTCAAAGACCCAAGATGCTCCTGCATCACTTTCTCTACCTCTTGTTCCTTCTCTTTTTCAAGTTCTTTCCCTATTCTATCCTAAAGGATCTCTATTTCAGTGTCAATTTTCTCCTTCATACCTTCTGGGATGTCTATTGCATCATCAACTATCTCTGCACCTGGTATTTTAGGTACATCCACATCATCAATCACTACAATTGTGACTTCCAAAACTTGTGCAACACTTATGTTACCTTGTTGTGCTTGTGCACCACTATCCTTCACTTGTATCACTAGAACACTACTTGTCTTGACATGTTTTTGATGTTCCACCTCCTTATCTTTAAGAATACCATCAATGGGAATACCAAGTTCAGGTGTGAAATTGCTTGCATCTTGATCTTTTGGAATGACTTCATATTTTTTCATTCTACATCCTTCAACATCCCTACCATGAATTTGTTCATTCTTCATTGATTTCTGAATTCTTTCTCAGTATCCTTAAGAATTTTTTTCACTTCTTACTTTGCAATGACTGGATAGAGATCAACTAAGACTTTCTCCCTTAGTATCTTATCTTCTGTTATTTTGGGTGATTTCCTTGCATCCAAAATACTATATAGGTTTTGTGGTATTTTAGATACAATTTCTATAAGAGCTTTCTTGAAACTATACAGGTATCTAATTACTGGCTCCTCAACTATTATCCTTTCCTCATCACTAAACTTATCATAGAATTTAATTAAAGGCTTTAGATTACCATGTGAAGTGATTCTCTTAACTACATTATTGACAGGCATTCCATGCTTGTCATATTCAAGCAAAGTTTGCTTACTTACTTTCTCTACTTCACCGAAAGGTTTGGGCTTTGATTGTTGTGAAGTCATATTTGTCTTCTTTATTTTCTTCATTGCATTATAAAATTCAATTAACTCATCATCATCATCCTCAATTATCACTTCTTTCTTTTCCTCGCTCTTCTTCTCCTCAACCGTTTTCTCTTCTTTCTTCTTCACAACTCTCCTCTTCTTAGATGGCTTCCTCTCTATAGATTAATAGAATTCCTTCTCCTTCACCTCTGATTTCTTCTTTGTTGGCTTCTTCTCCTCAAATTTCATCTTTTCCTCTCTAAATGGGTGTTTCGTATTTGTTCCCTTAATAGGTGGAGATGATTTGACCTATTTGGTAGTTGTGTTCCTTGTCTACCTTGGTGTGGATGGCAGGAGATCCAAACTACTACCTTCAATTTCAACAGGTTTCTCTAAAATACCTTTCTATGCTCCATCTTTAGCTTCCTACAACTATTTGGGAGTGATACCCATAGATTTGCCTATATTCTCCACTACCTTTCTCACTTTTCTCTCTGAAATTGGAGCTTGGAACTTCATATGAAGAATGAGACTCTTCTCCTTATAGGTTGCAAATCTTTCTTTAGTCTTATCTCTTGGCTTCTTCAAAATATCACTAGCATATAATGTTAATTTTTTTTCATCCACCTCATATCCAATAGGAGTCATCCATGAGGTCCTACCATCCACCACCTCCGTCAAACATTGCTCAATGTCCACCATAAAGCAGATGGTGTCTTCATACTTCTTTACAACTGATTTAGGTTGTCCCTAGACCATATTATCTTATAAAATCCTTTAAGATAGCCCCAAATGGTAGATACTCTTATTGTTTCATCCATCCTATACATCATCTCTCTTAACTATACCATTACTAGCCTATCATTTTTCCAAACAACTATTCCTATACTAGGAAATAGTTTCTTGAAGTAAAGAAGAGACAAAAAGATAAGTGTACCAAATTTGAATATATTTTTCTTGTCCTTGTTTATCTTCTCCAAGTTCTCTAGAAATTGATATCTCATGACTTCACACAAATCATACTCCACATTCTCCTGCAACATCTCATATGTAATATAGATTGTTCCTACAAACACAAAATTGTCCCTAATGGAATGATAAACTTTATACCCAATCCCCATTGCAAAAAAATTTACATCATTGATAGTCATCCCTCTCTTTCTGGTTTTAGCTCATATTGCATCATGCAGTATGTCATTCCTTGTGGACTTCAGTGTGTGGATTTTTTCAAATGTCCATAGACCTGCAACTTCTTGAATAGCCTCCTTCGTTATCTTAATATTTTTTGAGTAGGTTATCCACATAGATTATCCAATAATTTTATTCATAATGTACCTAATCCATTAAACTTAATCAATTAGTGGAACCTTGGAAAATTGGTCAAGTTTCTTCTCCATAAGGGTTTTGAATTAAATCTTCATTTTCTATCTACTGTCTAATAGATTCAATGTAAATAAATCCTTTATTTGGTTTGTACCTAGGTCATAAATTTGGCAAGGGATGTATGCCCTAGTGTCTTCACAATGTAAAACCTTATATGGAACATTTGAAAATTCCCCCATTAGATTTACTTTTATTTCCTTATATGAGTTCTCCTTAAACTGTTGGCAAGGTCTATCCTTGACATCAATGATGATAGGAGTATCCATGCTGAAAGATTCAAACTTGGAAAGATATGTCCATATAAAATGTACCTTTTTTGTAGAACTAGGGTTTTCCCATGAAATGCTTTGAACAATCGCTTTGTTTCTTTGATCTTGATGGAAATCACCTCCATATGTCTTCATTCACATTCTCTTGGATGCAAAGTGATAAATGAGTCACAATTTTCTTTTGTATGCCACTTTACATAATTTTTAGTTGTAATAAATGCTTCATGTACTAATTGCTTTTCAAACCCTCTGTCCATTATCTACCTCTTAGAAATTTGATGTGCGGCTTCAAAACATGACAAAATCCTTTGGTTTCAACTCCAATACATCTGTATTGATTTACTACAACATATCTATGCCTAAAAGATTCAGGCATTAACGCATTTAGGGGGTTTCAATAGATTTAGCTTATGAGCTCCTCCTAGGCCAAAGGCTTAAATTCAATTCCCTGGGGAATCTCCAACCTCAAATCTGGATGTGGACCCTTCTGGTTTTTTCTCAGTACTCTCTAGTGTGTTCTCAATTATCTCCTTCCTCCATGTCTACTTCATTTTCTTGCACACTTCTTCAACATTAACTGTTGTCTTTCATTTATCATCATTTTTCTTGTTCATGCTATGGTTATCATTTCCTCTATTATTCCCATTGTTTCTCCTGAATAATTTTGCAATATCGCCAGATCTATTGCATTTGTAATAGACAATATTCATTTTCCCTCTATTGATCATCTTATTCATTCTTGTTTTGGATTCCATTGCAATATGACCAAATCCATTGTATGCATAAAACTTGATCGTCTTCTTGTTGTTAGAAGACTTTTTCACTACATTATAGCACTCACTTGCCTTATGACCATTAATTTGGCACTTAAAACATTTACCAAAAGAGGGTACATTTTTCTATTTTTCCCTATTCCTAAAATGCATTACTTTATGTCCAAATTCATTACAGATAAAGAACTTATCATTGAACCTCTGTGCATTGGGTTGTCTTACAGGTAGGTGTCTTCTTATTGTTCCTATTTTCAGATCTAGAGTTTCCTTGGTCAAATCCATACTTGGATCTCTCACACTAATACATTTTGGGTCATTTTTCGATGAACATTTATGATGAACTATTGGATTTCTTTTGGTTTGTGGAAAAATTACTTTTTTTAAAGAAAATCTTGCTCGTGTTCATCGAGATTCCCACACTAACTCATTTAGGGTCATTTTATGATGAACATCTTCGACGAGCTATGGGATTTATTTTTATTTGTTAGATTTTACAAGGTAATTTTATTTTTTAAACATTTCTCATGTTCACCAGAATTTCAACAATTGGTGTTTGTTAGAATTTTGATAACAGAAGAAATGTTTTAAAAAAAGAGGCAAAGAGGGGGTAAGTGAATTTTTGGAAAAGTGTCATGTGGATGCCAATGATTGTGTACTTGACAATGAAGGATTTTCACTTCCAAGACAAAGAGAAAGAGGCTATTTCAACATCACAACTGCATAGGGATTTACAGTCATCAGGGATAAGAGAAAAACTACCACTGTGATCTACTCCATCTACGATAGGCATTTGGCATGCGGTTTAATTGTGCTAGTTTCTGAGTATTTTGTCTTCATCACATTGAGGGTATACTACATGGTGAAGATGTATGGGAAAGCTAAGAAGCTAGAGTATATTGCAGAAGAACAATTCCTTAGGGTTCACATGACATGGTAATAAAGCACGATATTTCTAGAGTAATCTTCTTTATGATTGAACTGATAAGGTACAAACCCTTTCATTTTTCTATGCCTTTTTCTTAATATCCATGCTTATAGTATTTCCCTCCCTTTAAAATTTGATTTTATAAACTATTTAATGAGGGTTTTACTGTAGGGGAAATAAACAACTAATGATGACAAAGTGGCTTATGTGAGAGCAGGGCTTCCCTCTGCATCCAAAGTCCCCAATGTCTCAGAAGAAGTATCTTCCACAACTAAAGGGAGCGATGAATGAAAAAATGAAGGAATCTATACATCTAATTGTGGATGGGGTGATTTTATGTTGTAGATAGAAGAGATGGAAATTTTTAGGAAGGTACATATTCAAATTACATGTTAATTATTCTTATGAACAATAAGATCTATATTCCTGTCTAATTTTCAATATATTCTAGGTTAACTTAGAAGTAGTAGAAGAATCGGTGATAAATATTGATTTCTTTTCTGTATAGTGGGGAAATGAGGGTAAATTTAGTTGAACATTTAGCTAGACCATAATTTAGGGAACTGAGATATTTAAGGTTTTTCTACGATTTGATGGATTCTAAGATAACTGAGAAGTTGTAAATGAATAAGCAGTAAACAATTGGTTGCTTTTCTGTATGTTGTGGCAACAAGGAAAATTTATTTGGAGATTTTTCTGGACCTCCAAAACAATTTAGGGAAATTAAATATTTAGAGGAATACTTGGCTTTATTGGAATCTTTGTATATGACTAAGAATTAGTAAAATTTAAGCTTGCATACTTTGGGAGTAATGGAACTGAAATGACTAAAATTTGTAAAGTAAATTGACTTAAACTATAAAATTATAATGGTTTGAAACCCTTGAGTTGTCAAACTTTGCTAATACTATATAATTTAGTTGGTGAAATCATATATGTTATGCAATTCGAAATATTGGATGCCCATGTTGACTCCATTATAGCTATTAGGGTGTTCCTAGTTTTTAATATTTATTAGTGTCCTTTGCAATGAATATAGGTAAACTTCCAATTTAGAAAATCCACCTACCTTTTGGTACTAGGAAACTGTTGTAGAATGGGAGGAGCTTGAAATTGCAAATTTCAGGTGTACATGGCCTTTGGATGATAGTATTCATGTATGAAATTTAACATGGGGAAAATTTCTAAATCTACTTTCAAAGGTATAAATAAAGCACTACAAATACCATATTGAGTCAAAAAAAATTACTACTTTTGAATTGATTGAAAATTCACATATTTATCAGATGCCTTAGCATAGGAAAACATCTTGAACTTATAACTTGGTTGCTTGTCATTTCTTTTGGAATTCCAAACATCAAGTTAGTTGTCTTGCCAGAACCTAACAATGCTTACTAGATATCCTTAAATTGGATCAACAATCAACACACCCTTAATACTCTATCTAAACATTTATTTAGTACATATCAATAGGTACAAGGCTCCCCCGACTCAAGCATGGGTCATAATGTAGCCTTCAAGGGCCTTAAAATTATTGATGGTAATTTCCTTGACCATATAAGGAGTAGGAACCTTGGTAATAGCAGGCTCATGTTCAACAGTCCACTTGACAAGGCATGTAACATTTAATAAAGGGAAAAATACACAGGACTGACACTAAATACTAAATGTAAATACATTTAGTTAAGATCAAGGATCTTTTCATAGAGTAGGCTTGTGTAGAAAATATTTAGATATTGAGGTCATGCAATATGGCTCTATTGCTTTATTAACATTGGTCACTTCATCTACACTATTATGAAGAACATGAAGTTGTAATCAACAAAGTGAGAATTAAGCGTGACAAAATTATTAGATAGGGAGATGCATGAGACCAATTCTATGTGTTTGGATAAGAAGATAACTTGGCCTAAGATATCGACATTAAGAAAATAAGAGGAAGGGAGTAAACATAACTCTTGGGTAGAGAATTCAATATGTGAATGATTCATTTATAGAAAGGAAAGAGTTGACACCAATAAACATATCTGGGAATGGGAGATTATTTTTTAGATGAAGGCTACAAACAATTAAATTAATACTTCAATTGTGAAAAGAAGGTAGACTATCATTTTCCACCATTCACTAAAACATGTTACATTTTATTTATTGCATGTACTAGAATCTAGTAGATTGGTTTATTCTCAACCGTCCAAACCTCTACAAGACAGTTCCAATATAGTTTCCTTGGTTTAACTATACTTTCTTGTTGGTTTTTCCTACATCCAAAACCTTTTTCAAAGTAGTTTTAAGATACTTCATTTGGCTAGGTTATAATTCCATGTTGGTTATGTCCCTCTATATCTCCATACCAAGTATCTATCTAGCAATACCTAAGACCTTTGTTTCAAAATTCAAGCAACATTCTTTAAGTTCTTGAATTAAGGTCTTATTATTTTTAGACCCAAATATAAATCTGAGGAATTATATTATTCTACTCAGTTGAAACATAAGTTGCACTGGTAGTTTCATCTTAGACATTAAATATGATGTGAATTGTGTTGAACTTTCTCTTTTCATCTTTTACACTTTATGTTCTTGAATTTCCATTTTATTTCACTCCAATCTTACATGGATGTTCAATGTGTGAAAGGGATATTTTAATTTTATTTAATCATTTGTTTTAGTGCGGATCAAAATGGATGAAAAAGAAACAAGAAATTCTTTTGTATCCTCTACTTTTCAGTTACCAATTGTTAAATAGGAACTAAAATAATTTATCATGAAAAATATTCAACTTTTCTCCGTGCCAAAATTACATTATCTTTGTAGAAATAGTCATAACCACAAATGTTGTGTCTCATGACTGTTTAGTTATCTTTAGATTGATTCCTCTAAGTTTTTTAAGTTTGTATTTAATTTTTCAATCTATACATAAAAGAGTGACTCTTACTAGGTAGTTGGTAGCTTTTCCTAGATACATTCTGATCAGTGACCTCATGAGTTTTTATTACATAGCATATTTCTCTCATATTTAAAATATTTTCAAAATTCATATGGAGGATGAGTTGCATGTGAAGAAAGAAGAGATTGTAAAGAAATATGGAAAGCTATTAGTCAAACACTTACAATCAATAGGTCATCTCCTAAATTAGATCACAAATGATGTTTCAGAGTGAAACACCATATGATTGTTTTGATTATTTAATGGAAGAAGTTACAAGATGGATTTTCGGTCACTCCCAACAAAATTTTTGAATAGTATTAGTGCTCCTCTACTCAACTCTTATCCCATCCCCGACAAGATATTTGTGAGCATGATAGTACAAAAATTAGCAACTGGGTAGAAAATGAATGTAAAATAGAAAAAGGGCAGGAAAACTTTATGCTCAAATACTCTATTATTGATCATTGCATAACCCTTCAACACTTGATTGAAAATTTTTGGGACCATTAAGGTGATGAAACTTATTTCTATTTTGTGGACTTTGAGAAAGCTTTCAACATGGTACCTAGAGACAAACTATATAATAAAATAGAAGAATTAGATATTCCAGTTGTATTTAGAGAAGATTTTCATAGACAATATGGGAAGGTTAGAGCTAAAATCAGAATAAGTGAAGTATGTTTGAGTGTTTTGTTGGGGTCAAAAAAAGCTGCCCCTATCTCCCATGTTACTTGACCTATACATTGATAAGTTGGAAGTATGGTTGAGAAATAAATAATGGGGAAGGTATCCAGTTGGTAGGCTATGTGGTGAAGCTTATTTTATATGTATGCTTGTACGAAAGGAAGCCTAGAAAGTTGATAAAATTCTGATTTTGTTGTATTTTCTGAGTTTTTATGCAAATTTCTTATTCTCATTTGAATAACTAACCACTACATCTATTGTAAAACATTTACGAATGTTCTCATATCATTTTTATGCATTTATAATTCAATTTGAGAAGTTAAACAATTGGTATTGTGCACCTAAACTTGACTGGTCTATAATAGGGATTAGTTCCCTTGCATTTTGAGGGTTTAAATGCTTTAAGAAGTCCATTTCTCTTTATTTACCTACTATAACTTAAGGAATCAACTTAATATGATGTAAAATATGAATCCCTAACCTTAGTTAACGCAAATCTAACAGTTGGAAGGGTTATCACCACATATTGGCCTTGGAGAGGTGCTAGGAATGATGCCACAAGTATTGTAATAGAAGAATTAGATTAAGTAGGTATACATTTTATGTTTGATGTTTATTTTACATGTCCTAGTAATTGTGAAACAACTTTGTTTGAGTACTGGAAGTATGTTTTCTTTGGAGTTTGAAAAAGCCCTAGTTTTATACCTTATTTGGTGAGGGTTTAGTAAAAATCATATAAGTTAAGTTGATAATCCCAAAGTAGTGATTGATTTTTTAGACAAAATAAGACAGTTTGTAAAGTTTGGGGTCTTGATTCAAAGTTTGAAGCACACTTTCTTAGTAAAGGTGGCCTAATAAGGCCTAAAATAGAGAAAGTATCCTGATCCATATAGATTTTCCAAAAGAGTAGTCCCTACTTTTTGGATATGTTATAGAGACACCAAATTTGTATCTAAAAATTTAGTTCACCCACCAAGTGTTTCTTGAATACCTTGAGAAAACTAGAAAAAGTAGGTTTTGGAGGGCTATAAGGGAATGGCCTAGTTTTTCACTAGCTAGATAGTTTGTGTTGTCCACTTTGTAGTGGGAACTTTTGGGGGGTTGAAAATAGTTGAAAGGAGGTAGGATAAACCCTATAAGTTCTTGGAATAGCCTTGGGTTATTGAGAACAAGTTTGAGTAACCTTGTGGGTTTGTGGGCATTAGTAGAGTGATTTGGTGAAGGGAGTCGATTGGAGATACTACTCTACATCATAGTGTATTTTCCATATTTCGCATTAAAAATTTACTAAATAAGATCTTTTTTGTTTTTTATCTCAATTATTTTCATTGTGTAATAGCAAAGATAGTAGAGTTTATGTGTAACTGATCAAACCCCACGTAGTGTATATAGTCAGTTTACAAAATGAAAAATCATTTGTACCTTAGATATATCCAAACCCCATACTAGATAGGTGGATGGGGAAGAGGATACTTAACTTATCCAAAGAGTTGCAGTGAATAATAATATATATGACATGATTTTTGAATAGAGGAAAATAGTAATTGTTGAAGGAAGAAGGTGTTGGAAATATTCAGGAATTAACCAAGTTACTGAGAGGGGAGGGGTGAATCAGTAACTCCAAATTCTCTTCTAATTTTAACATGTATTTTACTTTTTAACCTTTGCATACAGAAAGCATGAAACTTGAAAGCATTCACAATAATGACACAAAGATTTGGTTACCCAGAAACCTTCCAAAAGAAAGTAAAACTGGGGTGGGGATGAAACCCACAAAGCTTTAATACTGCAGAATAAAGTTGGCCGGTTAAGGCTTACAATTTGATCACTTCTGATGATCTGCCCTGTTAGGAGCAATAAGGATTGCTAAATCCACCTTGTTAAAGGATTTACAAACATACAGTGAAGTATGCACTCGGTAAAGAGATTTTTACAAAGACTGTTAAGTCTACCCGGTTAAAGGATTTAGTACTGATTCACCTGTTAGAATGAAACAGTAGATCTCTGCTTTGCAACTGGATTGCTGAATGAGATTCGCTGATGTACTGATCACCTTCTGTGATGAATTTGTCTTTGCTGAACCTTATACTTCTGAAGCCTTCTGCAATTCGCTTATTTCTGCCTTTCTTACTCTTTCACATATATTCTCCTTCATTATAATTTATCTTTTTACAATATTGTTTATATACAAGTCTCAAACAATTAATTACAATTACAATTACACAGTCGGCTTGACAAATAAACATAAGTGCTACTAAGTCGGCCCAAATATGGTTACTCGGTTCCTTCAAACTGACTCGGTGACTTTCTGATACTCGGCGTCCACTGCATTACTCGGCATCGTCATGCACTTGGTAGAAGTGAAGGCACGGTTCATACTGATCACTCGGTAGGTATTGAACTCGGTAAGCATTGGTGACTCGGTAGACAAGATGTTACTCGGTTTACATTGTCCTGATCGGTTTGTACTAACTTGCTCGGTTTCCACTGTCTGCTCGGTTTGCACTGTCTGCTCGGTTTGCACTGTCTGCTCGGTTTGCACTGTCTGCTCGGTTTGCACTGTCTGCTCAGTTTGCATTGTCTGCTCGGTTTGCACTGTCTGCTCGGTTTACATTCAGAATGCAAATAAGTGTTGTCACTAGTGGCAATACTGCTTAATGCCAACAGAAGGAATGATTGTCTTAAAAAAAATAGTCTCAGTTTGGGGGCCATATCTAATAGTTCCATCATTGGATGTTTCTAAATTTTGGATATGTTGGTGAGAGGCAAATTTCCCAAGATCTCACTAGAGAGATTGAGGAAATATTGTTAGGTTCAAAAGTTAAATTCGATAGAGTACATGTCTATCAAAGAAGATAGTAAGTTCATGTTTAACTGTGAGAAACCAATGTTGTTTGGGTATGAGATAGCCTTGGTAGTGGATAAAGAAAATTCTATTGGGATTATTATATAGCATATGTTGAAAATGCATGATATTTTATGGTCACAGAGTTAGAGGAGATTATAGGGTGAGATTAAGAGGGTCTGTCAAGCGACAGGGATCATGAAACATCAGTGACATAATGAAGGATTGGAATGTGAGTGATTGTGAATAAGTCAAATGTGTTTAGGTTGGTATTGAATCCGCTTCTAGAAATCTCATAGTAGAGTTTTTTTTTTTTTTTAGAGAATAACCAAATATTGACCATATTTCTCTACATGTGGCAAATGGTCAATTTCCATCCATGAGTGGTTAGGATAGCATATATCGAGGAAGAAAGATAGGGAACTAAGGAAAGGAACATATCGCCAAGACCTAGGTCAATGGCATCAGGTGAGAAAAAGGAAGCATCACTAATTGCCATAAAAAATATAGATTATCTCCACCGGCAAAGAAAACACTAGTGGTGTAATGGAAATATTGTCTTGCTGATAGCCAATAAGGTTATCCGTAAGACATATCCTAATGAATGTAAAGTTGTTTATCAGTGAGTGTTATGGCAATAAAGGGCATCGACATAGCAATAGTGATCAGGATGAGTACTTTTGAGTTTCTTCGATACCCAATGAATGATGAACTACAACTGATTGAATAGCTGAATGACTTGAAGATTGGTGATTAGAGATCATTGAGTACTGAAATGATATGTAAGATAATTAAATTAGTCATTATATTGTCATTGATGTCAACTAGTTTGACAATACTTATCATGTTAGTTACAAATATCTAAACATATGTAAAGAGGAGAGAAGAGATGAAGAACTAAGATATCTACATAGAGGAAGATGGATATAACAGATGAGGATAAGGAATACTTTGTGTAACTTATTGATGAGTCTATGACTTCATATTGTTAACTTGATTATGTTGCATTAATCTATTATTGAGAAGGAATAAAAATGTACAAGGCAATGTGGTTAGTAAATGAAGCACTTCAGTATACACCAAGCCAGTGTAGTGTATACTGAGTGATAGTATTAACTGAGCTTGTGTTCACCGATGCATTTCTTTGTTAACCAACTATGGATGAAAGTATTAAATACTTAAGTTTAGCCGACAGAAATTGATGAGTTGGAAATTTTTATGATTTTGAGATTGAGGATAAAGTTTGTTATAAGATCCACGGATGACAAAATTCAGAGAAGATCTAAAGGATGGAATTGAAACGTGTTACTGACACAACCACCGAGGAAGGTTTAAGAGGAAAAATCTATGAAGGAGATTAAGTGGAAAAATCTAATGGTTGATATGAAAATGGTTTATCTATCTATATAAGAGATATGAATTTCTTTATTGAAAAATGTCAAAAGAAAGAAGACTGCAAAGATTTCATGTGAATACAGTTTCATGCATGCCTGATCAGACTGGTTGAAGGAGAATCGAACTGCAGAATAGTACCGAGCGTTAGAGAGCTATTACCAAGTGAAAGTAAGTTAAGGAAGTGAATTGATATATTGATCAGAGGATTTGTATGTGCTTAGAATAGATCTTAACATCTACAAATTGAGTTGTATTATAATTAGATCAATTATTGTTTTAGTTTAACCATTGATACAGAAAAATCTCTTAACCGAGTGGACTTAACCATCTTATATTATGCCCCTATATCATTCAATGAATGTACATTGTTATCCTATTGACCCCATAGTGAATGTTGGTTGAACGATAACTGTTAGTCTTAAATCTTATAACAAGGTCACACCTAACAGTGTGTTTGTAACCTTTAACAGGGTTGGCTCTTCACCAAGCTCACTTCTGAAGAGTGAAAATTATTTTGGGTTACCGGTCCCAGGTGGTTTTTCTCTTAATAAGGTTTCCATGTTAACTCATTGTGTTATGTGTTTCTATGATGATTTCTTTATTGGCATACTTTACATACTGCATATTTGATTTGATTAGTAATTACTGTGAGTTAATTAACTAGTAATCGGTAAAGGAACAAATAGTTTAAGAGTTTTTGTTACCGAGCTACAGAATTTTTTGAAATTGTTTTTAAAGTTACAGCTTAAGATTTGGGACTGTAGGATAAATGATCTAACTGATTCACCCCCCTCTCATTTATTCTAATAATTGGTAGTAGAGCATTGGTTACTTGGAACAGAGTTTTAAGGACTTCAGCAAAAAGATCACAATATGTATAAGAGGGAGGTGTCAAAGATTAACAAGGACAAATTTACTATATGCAAAAGTCAAATGAAACTTCATATATCTAGAATCTGAGATTCTACCTTACATCTACTTGAAAATGGCTAATTACAACCGATGACTAGACCATTGAATCTTGATCAACTGAAATATCGACATGAACATAACATTACTATGATAGAGATTGTTGCTTCTCTATCTGATGTTGAATTCGAGGATGTCAAATATTGTACTACTACAAAGGAGATGTGGGATAAAATTTCTCAAGTCTATGGTGGTGATGTTAATGTCAAGAGAGCTAGAGCTGAAAGCCTAAGAGGTAGGTTTGACGATATGAAAATGAAGGAAGGAGAAAACATAGTAGAGTATACAAACTGAATAAAGGAGGTAGTCAATTCTATCAGAGGATCTAGTGGTGTCATTGATGAAGATACAGTGGTAAGTAAAATTATAAGAACCTTGCTGCCTACTTATGCAATCAGAATATCTTCAATACATGAAATGAGGTATGCACCTGGCAATAATCTTACTCTTGATAGTCTAATTGGTAAGCTAACAAATTTTGAGCTGAACAATTTTGTTAATAGTGTTGTACCATTTATTGAGTCTACTTTCATGTCTTCTCTAAATATTGGTAAGTCTAGCAGTAGACACTAATACATTTGGGGTGAAATTGCGATGGCAATTTGCGACGACAGGCAAATGTCATGCGGTTTTGGCTTTTTTTTTCAAATATAGCCCGACACCGTCGCAATTGCGATGACAATACATTTGGCAACGTCACAAATTGCGACGTTGTTGGGATATAAGGACAAAAAAAAAAAGGGAACGTTGTCATTTGTGTTTTCAACAGCACCGTAACCCTCTGCGAAATCACATCAGGATATAAGGGCAAAAAAAACAAGAACGTTGTCATTTGTGTTTTCAACAGCACCGTAACCCTCCGTGAAATCACATCGGGATATAAGGGCAAAAAAAACAAGAACATTGTCATTTGTGTTTTCAACAGCGCTGTAACCCTCCGCGAAATCACAACTACAATTTCTGAGTACATTGGGTTTATTTTTCTTTTGTCATTATTATGTAATCTGGTATTCAGCTGTTAGAGAGCTAAAATACCCAGAAATGAGGACATATCTATGTTGAATTTATTGTTAGTGGCTTTGGTTATTTAGAAGTTTAATTTTATTTGTTCATCTTTCAAGCACAAACATTTTGTGGACCGTAACGTCTTCATTGTTTCGGGTATGCAGTGAAACAGCCCTAACTTGCAATTGTGATGTTGTCGGGATATAAGGGCAAAAAAAAAAAGGAACGTTGTCATTTGTGTTTTCAACAGCACCGTAACCCTCCGTGAAATCACATCGGGATATAAGGGCAAAAAAAACAAGAACGTTATCATTTGTGTTTTCAACAGTGCCGAGAGAGATTCCCTCCGCGAAATCACAGCTACAATTTCTGAGTACGTTGGGTTTATTTTTCTTTTGTCATTATTATGTAATCTGGTATTCAGCTGTTAGAGAGCTAAAATACCCAGAAATGAGGACATATCTGTGTTGAATTTATTGTTAGTGGCTTTGGTTATTTAGAAGTTTAATTTTATTTGTTCATCTTTCAAGCACAAACATTTTGTGGACTGTAATGTCTTCATTGTTTCGGGTATGCAATGAAACAGCCCTAACTTGTGACTACCTTCACGGTACTTGTGTACATTATCATGTTGTCTTTACAGTGACTGTCCTCATTCAAGTGGCAATTACACAAGGGACAGTCACTGTGAGATGTCCTCATTTGTGACAAGGACAGTCACACTTAGGACATCTCATAGTGATATTCCCTTGTGTAATTTCCACTTGAATGTATTGCTATTGAACCACATTAATGCTTTTCTTCTTTAACAAATGAGGACAGTCACTGTAAAGACAACATGATAATGTACACAATTACCAAAAAATGATCTTGTTAATTGATGTAACACTTTGTCTTGCTCACTCCCTATCCTTCACTAGGGTCTCTTTAGGCCAATGTTTTGACTTGATAGGGTACTTAACTATCCCTACACTCTTTAGGTATCTCTACCCAAGATCCCACTCCTTCAACTAGTGCACACCAACAAGAAATACAACGAACTCTGCTCAATACCAATCTAGCTACTAGGACACTCCTAGTCTTGTCTTCACAAATTGAAACACATTCAACTAGAACTTTACTCCATGGAGAGGCTGGCCACTAGGACCTCTATTGGTTTCAATATTACTCCTTCACCTATACTTTTCATCAGTACTTCAATCCGGTTCATCAAACCATGCCAATTGCACCCAAAAATAGGCTGCTAGCAATTAGGCCTTTGTCAAGCCTTTTTGTTTATATTAAGCCACCTAAAGGGCTTAGGATTCAGATGCCCTTTATTGAGAACTCCAAGATATCTAAGGTCTTCTCCTCCTATATTTTTTGTACACCAACTGCTACAGCCATGCCTGAAAACAAGTATTTTGACACAACTTGGACAGTCTGACTAAGAGTTTGTTTTCTTAGCAGCCAAAGAAACTCACCCAATCTTCTAATTTGACTTGGGGCTTCTTTAGATGTGTGTCTACCTCTCCATGAGATTTTAGTTGAAGCAACCAATGCATTCAACTTGTTGTAATCTTCTTGTAATGATTTGTCATCCCTAACTGTGCTCAACTGACTCACCTAGGACATCATTGCAAACATAGAAAATGAGCTTCCCAGGGCCCCTCCTTCCAAACATATAGTACATGGAGTCTCCTCACCCATTCCAAGAGCCTGTACAAAATTGACAATGGAATGATGAGCTAAGACTCCATTTGTTCAACCTGCCTGGTTCAAACCAATGATAGGGTACTTAACAAAAGAATTAACAAACTAGTTGGAATGCTTCAAAACTCAAAAAAAACACAACACAGAATAAAAAAAAAACTTGTACTAACTTTTCCAATAGACACTGCGAGCTATCTAATCCATTAATCAACTGAAAACAAAGAAACAAAAAAACTCAAGAATTCACTAAAACCGTGTTACTCTACAAATCTTCTTAATTCCAAATGTTTTTCCCCCCAACCTTTTGCACAGATCGATGGAGGCCTCTTATAGTTGATCTGATGCCTAATTCAATGGTTTCATATAGTTACATAACCATCTTACTCGAAAATGCTCCCTTGCACAAATGTTGTCAATGTTGTGAATGACAACATTGACAACTTGTTACAACCTTTGGGATTTTGGTTCAAAACTTATTGTTCAAACACCATAAGACCCTAAACATGACTTAGTTAGGCTATTTAGACCTCACATAGGCCACTTCTACACTTCTTTGCCCAATTTGACCCCTAAATGCTTCATTCCCACTTTTGCCACAATATTGGTAACTTGGGTACAAATTGGCACTTGCCTTCACAAAGGTCACACATGAGGACATCTCACAGTGATCGATTGTCCCTTGTGTAATTGCCACTTGAATGTATTGCTATTGAACCACATTAATGCTTTTCTTCTTCAACAAATGAGGACAGTCACTCTAAAGACAACATGATAATGTACACTCACTGTAAGGACAGTCACAAATGAGGACATCTCACAGTGACTGTCATTTGTGTAATTGCCGCTTGAATGTATTGCTATTGAACCACATTAATGCTTTTCTTCTTCAAAAAATGAGGACAGTCACTCTAAAGACAACATGATAATGTACACTCACTGTAAGGATAGTCACAAATGAGGACATCTCATAGTGACTGTCCCTTGTGTAATTGCTGCTTGAATTACACAAGGGACAGTCATTGTGAGATGTCCTCATTTGTGACAAGGACAGTCACACATGAGGACATCTCACAGTGATTGTCTCTTGTGTAATTGCCACTTGAATGTATTGCTATTGAACCACAATAATGCTTTTCTTCTTCAACAAATGAGGACAGTCACTCTAAAGACAACATGATAATGTACACTCACTATAAGGACAGTCACAAATGAGGACATCTCACAGTGACTGTCCCTTGTGTAATTTCCGCTTGAATTACATAAGGGACAGTCATTGTGAGATGTCCTCATTTGTGACAAGGATAGTCACACATGAGGACATCTCACAGTGATTGTCCCTTGTGTAATTGTCACTTGAATGTATTGCTATTGAACCACATTAATGCTTTTCTTCTTCAACAAATGAGGACAGTCACTCTAAAGACAACATGATAATGTACACTCACTGTAAGGACAGTCACAAATGAGGACATCTCACAGTGACTGTCCCTTGTGTAATTGCCGCTTGAATTACACAAGGGACAGTCATTGTGAGATGTCCTCATTTGTGACAAGGACAGTCACACATGAGGACATCTCACAGTGATTGTCTGTAATGTCCCCTTTTTGGCTAACTTGGAAAATAGGAACAATTACTCCACTTCTCAGACTTACTCTATCAGATACTTACAATTAAACTAAGTAATGGAGGTTACTTAAGATATCAACCGCTATTTCAAATTCAATCACAATATGTGTGCAAGATGATATTGATACCAATATGTTTAATAGCACTGTCAGATATAATGATATGAAATATGCTATGAATATGATGTTTCCTATCACTTATAGTGATAGTATAATGATGCTATGTCTGATATAAACAATATCGATATACAATCAATAAGTATTGCTTACAGCAATGTATTTGCTGTGTCTGATATGATGATGTAATTATGAAAATGTGTAATATCGCTATGAGTGATATGTTGCTATTTCAGATTTTGAATTATATGCTTGCAACTTCAAATATTGATGCTGTTTCTGACTATCCTTTCTATTTGTGCAATCATGGTGTTGTCTCTGATCTGCAATGATAAACTTGAAACCAAACTGCCAAAGGCAGATGCTCTATTGAGTATATCCAAATATGGATAAGTAAATAAAGTTCTAATGATGCCTTGAGTGACTGACGAGAATGCATTCTTATATTGTCTTTAACAAATGAAGAGATGCTATGAATGAGACGTGTCTTGTTTCTTCCTCCATGTCCCTTTGTTAATCACACCTTTCCATAATCCGACAGTTCACATAATATTATTTCATTATTTTCTGATCATAGATAACTCCCAGATTGACTCAATATCAAATCTTTTTATGAAGGTAATCTTCCCTAATTGGTAGTGCAACCAGTAGTTAACATCCATTGTGTTTGTATTAGTTTGGTCTAACTATCATTAGTATTTAGTCAATCGATATTAACTCTTGCCTTATCCCATATTGTTATGATTATATCCAATCTTTCTACTCTGATATAAGTCGATATCATTTTTTGATAATTGTCCATTTATTGGTTGATTGCTGGTAATGGAGTTTGATCTTCAAATTGACTTCCATTCCTGTTAATACTTAAGGATACATTGTACTTATTATCCATGACTGATGCCTCATTCATCAATAGCTTGTGATATAATCACTGATGCTTTTGTGTTTCTACAAGATGTGGTTTATCTCAGACAATCGATAATCTTTCAATCCTTTAGTCGATATCCTCCTATGTGGTGTCTATTGATATAGATAGTAGAATTCAATCTAGTTTATGTTATTGTCATGATAACATAGGAAGTGATGGTGCATATTTAGCGGGTCTTCATGTTTGATATTGCTTTATCGGATATGTCATTGTCTAAACTTGTGCAATTAATGATTATTTATAATATATGAATGGCTATCCTTCTTGCTTATCAATACATCTTCTGAAACACATAGCGACCTATCCCTTATTCATATCATGTTGATCTTGACTTCATAGTATTTGGTTCATTAATCATCCTCTCATGGTATCGATGTGTAATGACTAGTGATTGTTGTATCACTTCTTCATTCCTCATCGTGATAGATAATGCAGATGTTTAATGTAGATGTATATCGATTACAGATATTTGATATTGCTTTAAACGTTATTATTATTATTATTATTATTAATTTTATTGTTATTATTAAATATTATAATTAATGATGTTAGTAATATTAATAATATTATAATAAATATTATTATAGTGATAACATATTGTTTTATATTGAGAGGTTTATTAATATTATTTATATATTAAAATTATTATATCAATAATTGATTTAATATTATTACTTAATATATTATTATAATATAATATATATAATTTATTAATAATTTATATTATAATTATAATCATAATTATATTATTTATTAATATTTTAATATTATTTAATTAACATATTACTTATTATGCTAACTATATATTATTATTATCTTTTGATAATAATTATATATTATTGTTATATACCGTTAATAATAGATTATTATATATCATCTAATCATTTTATTATTATACTAAGTTCAATATGTCACGGCTCGTGACATTGTCCCTTGTGTAATTACCACTTGAATGTATTGCTATTGAACCACATTAATGCTTTTCTTCTTCAACAAATGAGGACAGTCACTCTAAAGACAACATGATAATGTACACTCATTGTAAGGACAGTCACAAATGAGGACATCTCACAGTGACTGTCCCTTGTGTAATTTCCACTTGAATTACACAAGGGACAGTCATTGTGAGATGTCCTCATTTGTGACAAGGACAGTCACACATGAGGACATCTCACAGTGATTGTCCCTTGTGTAATTGCCACTTGAATGTATTGCTATTGAACCACATTAATGCTTTTCTTCTTCAACAAATGAGGACAGTCACTCTAAAGACACCATGATAATGTACACTCACTGTAAGGACAGTCACAAATGAGGACATCTCATAGTGACTGTCCCTTGTGTAATTGCCACTTGAATGTATTGCTATTCAGCCACATTAATGCTTTTCTTCTTCAACAGATGAGGATAGTCACTCTAAGGACAACATGATAATGTACACTCACTGTAAGTGTACATTATCATGTTGTATTACAAATGGACCTTATGTTGGTCGGGATATAAGTGCAAAAAAAAAAAGTTGTCATTTGTATTCAAGTGGCAATTACACAAGGGACAGTCACTGTAAAGGCAACATGATAATGTAGAGAAACGTTGTCATTTGTATTTTCAATAGTGCCGAGAGAGATTCCCTCCACGAAATCACAGCTACAATTTCTGAGTACGTTGGGTTTATTTTTCTTTTGTCATTATTATGTAATCTGGTATTCAGCTGTTACAGAGCTAAAATACCCAGAAATGAGGACATATCTATGTTGAATTTATTGTTAGCAGCTTTGGTTATTTAGAAGTTTAATTTTATTTGTTCATCTTCCAAGCACAAACGTTTTGTGGACCGTAACATCTTCATTGTTTCGGGTATGCAATGAAACAGCCCTAACTTGCAACTACCTTCACGGTACTTGTGTACATTATCATGTTGTCTTTACAGTGACTGTCCTCATTCAAGTGGCAATTACACAAGGGACAGTCACTGTGAGATGTCCTCATTTGTGACAAGGACAGTCACACATGAGGACATCTCACAGTGACTATCCCTTGTGTAATTGCCACTTGAATGTATTGCTATTCAACCACATTTATGGGCCTGTTTGGACCACAACACACAGTAGCATCTACAGAGAAGAATATCCCAGGTGTAACAAGTTGTAAGAATATACCAACAGTTCTAAGAATTCCCTAGCACATAGTAGCATCTACAGAGAAGAATATACAACATGAGGGCAGCCACTGTAAAGACAACATGATAATGTACACTCATTGTATGTGTACATTATCATGTTGTCTTTACAGTGACTATCCTCATTCAAGTGGAAATTACACAAGGGACAGTCACTGTGAGATGTCCTCATTTGTGACAAGGACAGTCACACATGAGGACATCTCACAGTGACTATCCCTTGTGTAATTGCCACTTGAATGTATTGCTATTCAACCACATTTATGGGCCCGTTTGGACCGTGGCACATAGTAGCATCTACAGAGAAGAATATCCCAGGTGTAACAAGTTGTAAGAATATACCAACAGTTCTAAGAAGTTCCCTAGCACGTAGTAGCATCTATAGAGAAGAATATACAACATGAGGGCAGCCACTGTAAAGACAACATGATAATGTACACTCATTGTATGTGTACATTATCATGTTGTCTTTACAGTGACTGACCTCATTCAAGTGGCAATTACACAAGGGACAGTCACTGTGAGATGTCCTCATTTGTGACAAGGACAGTCACACATGAGGATATCTCACAGTGACTGTCCCTTGTGTAATTGCCACTTGAATGTATTGCTATTCAACCACATTTATGGGCCCATTTGGACCACGGCACACAGTAGCATCTACAGAGAAGAATATCCTAGGTGTAACAAGTTGTAAGAATATACCAACAGTTATAAGAAGTTCCCTAGCACATAGTAGCATCTTCTAATTGTCTATACCACTTCACAAGGTATTGTTTGCACACATTGCTTTTGGTTCTTTTGATGACCCTTGTTTTGAAATTGCTATTAGGCCTTGTAGCTTATATGTTTTGATTGCTGGAGAGCTTCTAAAGCTAAGCAAGAAGACCATTGCACGAGTTATAGCCGCGCGCTCAGGTTTGAAAATTGTATATTTTTTAATCTAATGTATATTTTAACTAGACTTTTAGCTTATTTTTGCTGTATATTTTAATCTAAAGGGAATCATGGATGTGAACTTGAAAGAATTTTGTACTTAGTTCTTATGGAGAGAATAGTAGTAGTTTATGGTCTAATATCAAATAGAGTTTTCCAATTACAGAAAGTTAATGAATTCTAATAGCTTATATGTTTTGATTGCTGGAGAGCTTCTAGAGCTAAGCAAGAAGACCATTGCACGAGTTATAGCCGCGCGCTCAGGTTTGAAAATTGTATATATTTTAATCTAATGTATATTTTAATCCTTTTTCCATGTCATGTAATATGTCTTGCCTTGTAGCTTATATGTTTTGAAATTGCTGTTAGGCCTTGTAGCTTATATGTTTTGATTGCTAGAGAGCTTCTAGAGCTAATCAAGAAGACCATTGCACTAGTCGTAGCCGCGCGCTCAGGCATGAAAATTGTATATTTTTTAATCTAATGTATATTTTAACTAGACTTTTAAAATATTAAAGGATTTAACTAGGTCTAAGAAGATTTGTGTACTTTTGACAATTTTGCTTAGTCACTGAAAGTTGTAGACCGAAGTTTTCATAGCCCAATTTTTGCTTCCTGTGAAGAATGATCATGTCAGATAATATAAGTGAAGAACAAAATAGGGAGACAATCGCTAGATTGTGGTCTAACTTGAAAAGAAAAGGTGATGGAAAATGTTATTGTCCCTGCAAAATTTGTAAGGGCTTAAATCGTAGAAGACTGCTAATCAAAACAGTTAAGAGACATTGTAGGGAGAATGGTCACATTGAAGGGGGGCATGACTATCATCCACTGGTAAGTTGTTCATTATATCATTTTAACAATTTATATACATATGAAATCACTTGATGATGAGTTGAAGATCATGGTTTATTTATGTTAATCAATTTTATATAGGTTGATCTCCCCAGGGAAGTACATGATATGGAGGAACACGGGGGTGCGAATATCCAAGGTGAAGATAATGATCCCATGGAAGATGACGATCATGCGCCAGAAAACACAATTGAAGATGATGGTATAAATACATTGATCCATGAAACATTTAGTCCAAGCGGATCTGATCATGATGATGATGATAGCCTCGATGTACCTCTACTTGAGAAGGCATACGAGCCCCTATACAAAGACTCCCAAAAAACTCTTCTCTCTGCTGTATTGTTGTTGTTGAACTTGAAGGTTATGAATGGTTTATCCAACATAACAATGTCACGTATGTTAAGGTATGTCATATATGTCTTTATAGTTAACAAAGGGTGAATAATGTACCACTAATATTGTTTATATTAACAACTTATATTTTTTGCTGTAGATTGATAGGCAAGTTTTTGTTACCACCATCAAATATTCTACCTCGCTCATATCAAGAATTATCTGCTATTATGAAAGATATTGGAATGGAGTATCAAGAAATACATGCTTGTCCCAATGATCATATTATATATTATAAAGAACATGAATTTGCAACACAATGCCCTGTATGTCATACGAGTAGATATCGAACAGATCGAATAACAAAAAAGGTGCCTCACAAGGTTCTTCGTTACATCCCCATTATTCCACAGATGCGACAATTATTCAGGTGTACTAGCTTGGCACAATTTATGGATTACCATGCACGCAATAGAAGTCAAGATGACATTATTTGAATCCTTGCGGATGGTTCGGCATTTATGCACATAGAGGAAAAGTGGCAACACTTCAAAGAAGAACCTCATAATCTCAGGCTTTCATTGGCAGCGGATGGTGTCAATCCATTTGGAGAGATGAGATCTGTTTGCTCGGTGTGGCCTGTTTTTGTTATCAACAATAACATTCCTCCGTGGATGTCAATAAAGAGGGAGCACATTATGTTGCGAATGATTGTTCCAGGTATTTTATCATTTGATAGTTATTAATTTACATGTACTTACAAATCTTACAGTAAAATGGTCACAATAATTATGTAATGTTACTGTTCATTCAAGTAGGTAAATATCAAGTTAAAGATATGAATGTATATATTGAGCCTCTTATTAACGAGTTGGTGGAGTTATGGAACGGTGTCACTATGTATGACGTGTCTAGACCAATAGGACAAAGACAATTTCAATTCCATGCAATACTTGTATGGACAATACATGATGCCCCAGGGCTAACACATTTTTGTGGTATGTTATAGTGAATTCAAGTTGCGCATGATAATTCTAATTATAAAAATCAACATATTTAATAATCCAATTATATCATTATCTTGTAGGTCTTCAAACAAAGGGAAAGTTTGCATGTCCAGTTTGTGGTCCAAAGATGAAATCTCGTCATTCAAAAAGTTTAGGAAAGCATGTGTTTGATGAGTACAGACACTTCCTCCACAGGAATCATAAGTATCGAAGTATGGAAAAACATCTTTTCAATGGGAAAGAAGAGACTACATCAAAGCCATGAAGAATGACACCTCGCCTATGGAAGTTGGAATATAATAGAATTAATCGTCGAGGTAATGTCGTTCCACTTAATGGTTTATGTTTGTAATTTATATATTTCTATTGTGATTTTCGTTTACTAATTATGTAATTGATGATCGTGAAGGTCGTCAAGGCACTACTGACAACCTTCCAAAGGGACTAAAAAGCTATCCCAGACAATTTAGTAGGTTGCCCTACTACGAGGACCTACAAATTGTGCATTTGTTTGATCTTATGCATGTTGGAAAGAATATAACAGAGGCATTGTGGAAAATACTGGATGGAAGGCGTGACAAAGAAAAAATTGTCAAAATTTGTAATGACATTCATGAATCCAATCATGCACTGAAGAATTTCATTCACTCAAATAGCAATAGAGATCAGATTAATATAAGTGCCCTTCCTTGGTTATTAACGGAGCAGCAAAGTGATGCCATAAAAGAAGTCATACGAAAAATTTGATTTCCCACAGGATTTGCTGGGAACATAAGCAATCTCATATCAAAGAAAAGTGAATTTGGGCCAGGGCTCAAAACGCATGATTGGCATACTTTCATCAAGGTAAGTTATGTTCTTCTGTATTTACAATATATTCATAAACTACGTGTACTATTCATTATGTTATGTTAGAAAATAATGAAATGATTGGTTTATAATTACTGCAGTACGTGCTACCTCTATCTCTCCCAGAGCACTTCAACAATAACATCAAACAAGTGATATATGATCTTGGAAAATACATGAGGTAAGTAGTAATATCTGTTCAATTTGTTGTATATATTTATTATATTCGTGATTTGTTTTTCTTGCTATGTAATCTATTGTATATTATTTTGTAAAGTCTCGTATTTATATATTTTTTGTGACTTGAATCTCTTAATGTAGGTGGTTGTCATCTAAAGAAATCCATAAAGAAGATATAAACTATTGGAAGAGAAGAATTCCTCATTTACTGTGTGAAATGCAAAAGTGTCTACCTCCAACTTTTTTCAATGCACAAGAACACTACCTCATACACCAAGTTGAGGAGATTGAATTGTGTGGACCTGCACACACTAGGTCAATGTGGGTGGTTGAGAGGCACTTAAAATCTTTGAAGGCTTTGGTTCGACAAAGAGCACATCCTGAGGGTTCTATGGTAGAGGGATACATGGTATACCAGACTATGGTGTACATTACTGAATATCTTCCTAAGTTTGCTTCAAATATCCATGTAGATCGCATTTGGGATCTCGACCCTTTTAAAAAATTCAAAGGGGAGTACTTGATGGGGAAAGGTAGATTGAGGAAAGTGATAGGTAATAAATTATAAGATGTTATTGTAATAAATTATTTCTTAATCTTCAAAATAAATCAGTTGTAAGTCGTCTATTTTTTTTTTTTACAGTTGCTCGAGAGTGGGATGCACTACATTTGTATATTGCAAACAATCTTGATTGGATGACGGTATGGATTGAACGATGTCAACATTCTGGTCACACATTAACATGGGAAGGTGTATCTTCATTGGTTAAAGAAGCTCATCGTAATGGAGATTCTAATGTTACGCAAAGGGAAATAGATTTAGCATATGGTTTAAGAGATTTCCAGGTACGTACAAAATTATTAATCACCCATATGTTTATCAACTCACGATATAATAATTTTGACATGTTTCACATATTATTGCAAGTTAAACACCACAAGGGTATGTTCTGTAATGGTCAAAAATTTCGCGTCAAAGTGTTGGATGACACGAAGAAAACTTGTGATTCTGGAATAACTGTAGTCTTTCAAGTGACTAATATTTCATCTAGAAATGACTTAGATCCTCAAGAGTCTAAAAATCAATACTATGGCATTTTGGATGATATACTTGAGTGCGACTTTAGTTCCTTCAAATTAGTACTCTTCGTTGTCAAATGGTACAGGCTACGACTTAATCCAAATGATCCTAATAGAACTGTTATTGAACATGATAATGGATTTACAATGGTTAATACAAGGTCGTTTGAGCCAGTTGGGGATGAGCCCTATGTTCTTCCAAGCCAATGTGAGCAGGTATTTTACTCAGAGGTTTCACATAAACTGGGTTGGTTATTTGTTGTTAGACATGAACCAAGAGGAAGGCCGATAAAGTATAATGTGATGGAAGAAGAAGATACCGAAGAAGTAGAAGATGATGTAGATGATGATCACGATCGACAATTATTGGATGATGTTCCTGAGACAAATTTTCATGAAGAAGAAGAAGATGATGATGACGATGATGCTGCTACTGATGACGATGATGAAGATGATGTTGATGTTGATGATGATGATGTTGATGATGACGACAATGATGACAATGACGACGACAACGATGATGATGATGACGACGATGACGACGACGATGATGATGATGATGATGATGATGATGATGATGATGATGATGAGGATGATGATGATGAAATTTAAAGGTATGCCATCAATCCTTAATGTATTTAATATTCATTTCTTGATAGAAATATATTTGTCTTAAATGGTTACATAGTTTATTCATTATCTATTTAAAAGCTACAAGTTTCAACTACAAATAGAATACTGCTAATGTGTTATAATGTGTACGTGTTATAATGTGTTATAATGTGTAATGTGAGCCTGATTTTAGTGTTATAATGTGTACGTTTTAATGTTTTTAATTTTTATGTGATGCTTATGATGGATGTGATTATGATTATGATGTGATTATGCTCACGATAATTGAATTACATTTGCAGGAAATTGAACCCCTTTCAAGAGCATCCCGCACAGTCTCATGGATCGACAGGTATAAGTCAATACACCTTATAGAAAGTCTATTTAATACACTTATCAATAGTAAGATTGATGTCTTCTAAGATCTCTCCCATTTGCAGGTACCAGCAAATAGGTATTTGTCAGAAGTGTCTTCCTCGAGTGAGGGAAATATAGGAATAGAAGAGGAAAGTGAGACATGCAGTTTATCTAGAATAGGGAGATTAACTAGAGGTCAAAGGACTAGAAGGAAATTCAATAAACACATGAAATTTTTCCTTGCTCAAGGGGGGTCATGTTCTTATGATGATGAGATGAAAGGCGACATCGAGGTGCCCTTGAGGTACCAACATCTACAGAAACATTGGGTACCCAAGGAACTTCCTCCAATAAACACTGATTTTTGTGTTAATGAGAGGATATATCGCATAGCACCATCATCATTACATGGTTTGGGCCTATTTTCTATGGATGGCATAAAGGTGTCTTACAACAAAGTTTTTGAATTGATGGAGTATGTTGGACCATGTTACGATTACAAAAGTTGGATGCATAGTGTTCAATATAAAAAAAGTATGCGTAGGTATGCACTCTCGGCAAATTATATACAACAGCAAGACAATAATCAAAGTAAAAGTGTGGCTATATACATTGATGGAAGGCCAAAAGCAATAGGGAATATTGCGGGTTTTATAAATAGTACACGACCTGGGTCAACTATAAAGCAACCCAATTGCATATTTGAGGCGCACGAGGGAAATCGTGTATTCATCTGTGTGATAAAATCAATACGTGCAGGGGAAGAGCTGCTTATTGATTACAACTTGAACCGCATAGATACAAACGAGGCTACTATCATGGGGGTGGTACATACTATTAAACCAACTTCTAATCAATGACTCCAACATACCATTTAGTTATTAAATTTTTGGCTAACATTTTTATACTTGATCTTTGACACAGGGGCACAATATGGAGCAACCACCCGAAGGTGATGGTGATGATATTCCTAGCTCATCTACACATGAGCAGGTAAAACTCATTGTAATTGTGCAAACTAGATAGAAGCAAAATGTTATTTTTTTTAATGTTATTTTCTTCATTATTTTGGAGTAATTTTGATAATACTAATACTATTGTTGTCACAGAGGGCCGGTGGTTGGAGAGAGGGAAAGCAACCTACAGTCCCTCAAGAGTCCCCCCTTGTGGACCCTTTTTTTATTGATTTAGCAGAGACCGATGACCCGATCGGTTCCATTAAAAAGCTGCTAAAGAAAATTGGGAAAGAACTTCTACGTTTGGTATCCATACATCCTCAAACTCAGGAAATAAAAGACAGGGCAGCTAAGTTGTTGCGCACTTCTGAAAACTTTAAAGTAAGTATTAATGAAATTTTTAATTATTACAAGAGTTCAATAATGGTTTTTATGTTATGCTCTTTTATGACATTAATTAAAATATGGATGCATTGTCTTTACAGAGTTATTTGCGTAATTTTGAACCCCATTCCCATGATGAGGCTGGTACTGCAAGTGGTTCAGGTAGATCACATGTTCCATTCCCCACTTGTGTTTTCCACTGAATATATATAGGAATGATCATAATCATTGACAATACATGCTCGAACAATCTTTTTTTTTAATGCTCTAGCAATCTTGTCCATGCTAGTCCACGCGTTCTATATTTATGCATGCTCTAACAATTTTATTCTTCAGCTCCTTTCCATGATGATATGACAACGCCGCCTCCATCCAGGACAGCCACAAATATCTTGCCGACTGCCATGTCAACAACACACAGCCTAAATGCACCAACTATTGCACCATCTACTGGTACACAAATCCCTCTTTTTCTCTCTTTTGTTATGTGTTTAAGTGTTATGTGTTTACGATGTAGATCCCTTGATTGTTTTTGTGCCATGGGTGCTCTACACCAATTTATTTCCCTTGAAGTATTATTTCTTGGAGGCATTTGATAATGGTTTTCATTTTTTGCAATAGGAGATGCAACAAGTCCCGATGCAACATCATTTCCTGGATGTTCCCGTGTTCCTAGTACGGGAACGGTGAAGGATTGTGTATTGATCATTAGCGACGATGAAGGCATTCCCTTAAAAGTAGCCAAAGTTCCAGGTACTTTAAAGTTATTATTATTCTATAGTGATATAATAGTAATTTAGTTTTTGATCACTCTTCATCGACTAATGATCCCATGATTATTTTGTAGGGAATGATATTTTTTGGTGAAAACTTGGTGACGAGTGTTTGCGGATATTCGAGCCCACCCTACGTACATGGTGGAACATCATATCCTAACTAAAACCCCAAACCACTATTTTGATTTCATATCATTGCTAGAATAGTTTTCCTTTTCATCAATTTCTTGAACTATATTAAAGGTAGCTTCTCTTCATTTATGAGTCTAACATGTTTTTTTTTACTTAAAAGGTGGAATAACCAAGATAAAAAGTTGAAGGATGATCTTGTACATAGTATGACCCAGCTTTTTGGACCTCGTGCATTCGAGAGAAACAAGCTCCTTGAAAGAGCTGGTTTATGTTTGAAGTATATTAGGGACTAGTACAGGAAATATTTAGAGGTTAACCCAAGGCACGAGCGTCCGCCCTGTGTTCTTGAGGCTGAGTGGCAGGCTTTGATTTTGGATGGAAAGTATAAAGCCGACATGAAAAAAGGAATTACGCCAGTAGAGAGTAGAGCAAGGTATGTGATACTTTTGAGAATGTAATTATGTACTAATTAACCTCTAAATTTTTCCTGTAATTATGTACTAATTAACCTCAAAATTTTTCTTGTACTGGTCTCTAACATATTTCAAACTTTTCATAGATTGCCTGACACATCAAAGGCAACAAAGGAAAGATTAGAAAAGCACGGGACACACAAGCTCGGCTTTGGTGATTTTTCCAAACTTCAAGCACGAGTTGTAAGTATTAGTAAATGAAAACTTGTATCAATTTTTTTATATATTGCAAGGAAATTTTTTTTGATCAAACAATGCAAGTAAAATTCACCATACCAAGCAAAAATGTAGGGGTCAGAGTTCAATAGATGCCTCACAGAAGAGGACAAGAGAATTGGCTTCCAACAAGGCTATAGAGCCGTGGCTGAACGGCTACGAGCTGAAATCAGTGTGCAAGGTTCAAATAATGATGCATCTAAGCCACATGTAAATAAGCTAAATGAAATTTATTTCAAATTGAATACTTTACCAATTAGTCTATTTGATGTTAAGTTCTAATATAAAGTGAGTATATCTGTTTTAAGAAAGCAATGATAACAATGTGTAGGATATTGGAATGCAGCCTGACAATCCTTCTACACAATCTATGCATAATGAAGGTTCGCATGATGTGCATCCTAGTGGTGGAGGTATACATTTGCTATTAAAATTTTTATATGTAATTACAATTGGTGTTTGGATTAATGTAACATTTTGTATAGCAACTATAGAGGATTGAGGGGTCGGTGCTCATGAGCATGTTGAGGTTGAGTCTAGACAAAATGATGTGGCCAGATCAGGTAATTAAAGAGCGACACAGTTATGTTCTTTAAAATAATTAAATACTTGTAACAATTATAATTAAATATTTTAAATTTAACTCTTTTATTTGTTATTGTAGAGGACCCCCCTTTGCAGCAGCATAGGAATTTGAGATCATCAAGAACAGAGAACAAAACAACTGATGAGGGGGGTATTGATGATAACACTGATGCTCCTCTTAGAGCTTACATAGAAAAAAAAATTAGAAAGAGAAAAAAGAAATGATTGTCATCTAAATACCTTAATTGATAATGACTGAATTTTATGTCTCAATGAATTTAATTATGTGCTAATGAATGCTCATGAATTATGTGTTTATTTTCATATTGATGAATGTTGCGTGTTAACGAATCTAATGTGTTAATGAATGTTATCATGTGATATTGATTGAATGTTACATTTTATTAATAATTGAAAGAATGAATGAATGTTAGATGTTAACAGGGAATGTAGAGTGATGTTAGGGGGAGGGGGGTGGGGCCAAATGAGCTTCCACCTTCACGTGGTTGGCCCTGTTTAGTAGAGAATATTAAACTATATTCTCGAAACAAAGTGAAGCTCAATAAGATACTAAATGAGTCAAAATGGTTATCAAGGTCCTCTATCCATAAGATACTTGTAGTCAAAATGGTTATTAATAAGATACTTGTAGTCAAAATGGTTATCTAGGTCCTCTATCCATTCCATAAGTTCTTCACCATTCAAACTTCCTCCATAACAAGGAATGTGCTCTAGGTTAGTCATGAAGCCTAGCATGGACTCTCTGTCAGATAGAGCCACTATTTCAGAGCCTTTTCTGTGCATTTCCTTCAAGCACTGTACAGTGTACGGATGTGAAAGGGAGGGTAGACCAGTGTGGAAGTTAGAGTATTTATATCTTATTCTTTGAGAGTTTATTTGGTAGATTCAAGACACCTTATATCAAAGTTATTCCTTTTTCTTATCTGTTGTTCTGTCAAACCCTCATTTTTTGGGTTATTGCATTCAAATGGCCTTAACTTGCAAATAAACCATAGGATATCCTCTGTTCTTTGTAAAATGCAAGTTAAGGGGGTTTATTTTCATATTTTAAAAGCTTTGGAATAGGATACTAAGCCAGAGAATTTCGAGAGCAAGCCCTAGGTCAAGAATCTCAATGTTCTTGACTAGGAGTTGATGGATTATGCAAGATCAGAGGGTAGCGGCAAGTAAAGGACCTCAAACCTTGTTGAATCTAGATCTTTAGAGCATGGTGGACATCTTAAAACTCTGATCTTGGTTTCATACACCCATTTTCAATGCCTTGTTTTGGAACCCACACCCAAAGGCATGCATTAGGTCTGCAGACTCAATAAGGACATTGATATGCTGGAGTGGAGTCAGGGTTTGGGAGTTGGAGGATTGTTAGAACATCAAAAAGGGTACTCAAAAAACATATAAGTTCATAAGGTCCTTTGTCAAATTGAAGAGTTATTGCTGCAGAACAGGTTTTGGAGACCTACTAGAGTCACTAGGTCTATTTGTGATTTTGATGTCTTGGGTTGTTTGGAACACAACCAATGCATGATTCTGCATGTTTTAGGGAATCTTAAGAGTTTTCAAATGTTTGATTGGGTTGGCAAAGCCTAGGATCAATAAAGTCTCTTTTGGTAGAAAATCAGGGAACTTGTCCCTAAAAGGAAATTTGGTCTTGGTTGGGATTGAGTCAATAAGGTGTTAGAAGTATCTTGAAACCTTTGAAGTCCCTCTAGTACAGAGATTTTAAACTGGTCTGATAGAATCAGAGGCTAAATTTCTTAGGTGTAACATTTTGGTGTCTTGAAGTGGGTTGGGGCTTAAGACCAAGTTTCTTGCTGACCACTCTGCATCACATTGTCTTGCATGAAATTAGTCATTCTATATACACTGGTCTAGTGTTGTCAATAGACCCAAATAGTTCAAAGATACTCAAACCAATCAGATGTTTTATGGGGTGCATCTTTGTGTTAGGTAGAAAGGATTCTTCATACAGGTGAAAGTCTCGAACCTTTCCCCACTCCCAAAAAAATATCACTTGTACTGTTATGAGCAGTCATGAGGACTAGATAGATACATTATAATATATGTAATTGCCACTTGAATGTATTGCTATTCAACCACATTTATGGGCCTATTTGGACCACAACACACAGTAGCATCTACAGAGAAGAATATCCCAGGTGTAACAAGTTCTAAGAATATACCAATAGTTCTAAGAAGTTCCCTAGCACACAGTAGCATCTACAGAGAAGAATATACAACATGAGGGCAGTCACTGTAAAGACAACATGATAATGTACACTCATTGTATGTGTACATTATCATGTTGTCTTTACAGTGACTGTCCTCATTCAAGTGGCAATTACACAAGGGACAGTCACTGTGAGATGTCCTCATTTGTGACAAGGACAGTCACACATGAGGACATCTCACAGTCACTGTCCCTTGTGTAATTTCCACTTGAATGTATTGTTATTCAACCACATTTATGGGCCCATTTGGACCATGACACACAGTAGCATCTACAGAGAAGAAGTTTGGTATGCAATGGTCTTGAAACCTCCTGAGAAATTCTTGGTATGCATTTGTGTGGTGCAAAAGCTTCGTTGAAAGAGAAAAAGAAGAAAAGAATAGAAATGATTTTTTTTCTTTTTATGTCATATACTGTAACCAGCTACTTATAACTTGCAAAAATTATTATAACCATTTGAAATTGAAACTTAGTTTAATGTGAAACTAAGAACTGCTTTATTAGAGCTTTCTGTGATTTAGATTCAGACATCAAGAACATTGTTTGCCTAATATTGTGATTAATGTTTATTTATTAATATCTCATACTGACAAACAATTGATAATTGTAGGGAAAACGTCATTGGGGGTCTTTGAGGATCCACCAGAAGCCAAGGAGAAAATGTATTCAAATGCTAAAGATGGTGTAACAGTCCTTACAGCTATTGAACCTTGCTGTGTAGATCATCTCCGATTCTCCAAGTTCAACAGTACTGTGGTATTCCTTTGGATACTTCTAATGGTAAATTTCAGACATCAAGTTCTTTTCGTATGAAACTACTACATTTTTAAGCTGTAGTTTTAAACTTTTAGTTTATAAATGTTCATCAGCTTTAGTTCGTATGCTGCCATTTCAAGTATGATTAATGAAGTTACCTTTATCAGAGGATGAAAGTGAGCAGTCAGCATACTGGTACGGAGCTGGCAGCATTGATACGGTGACTAGGGCATCGTTTAATGGTGGTATTGTGTTTTCCCATGTTTAGGGCATCGGCCTTTTGAAGCATTGCCTTCATCTTTCTTAAGTCTGAGTTTTAAGTTTGTTTATCTCTCTCGGCACTGTTGAAAATACAAATGACAACGTTCTTGTTTGTTTTGCCCTTATATCCCGATGTGATTTCACGGAGGGTTACGGCGCTGTTGAAAACACAAATGAAAACACAAATCCCTTGTGTAATTGCCACTTGAAGGAGGACAGTCACTGTAAAGACAACATGATAATGTACACTTATAGTGAGTGTACATTATCATGTTGTCTTTAGAGTGACTATCCTCATTTGTTGAAGAAGAAAAGCATTAATGTGGCTGAATAGCAATACATTCAAGTGGAAATCACACAAGGGATAGTCACTGTGAGATGTCCTCATTTGTGACTATCCTTACAGTGAGTGTACATTATCATGTTGTCTTTAGAGTGACTGTCCTCATTTGTTGAAGAAGAAAAGCATTAATGTGGTTCAATAGCAATACATTCAAGTGGCAATTACACAAGGGACAATCGATCACTGTGAGATGTCCTCATGTGTGACTATCCTTGTCACAAATGAGGACATCTCACAATGACTGTCCCTTCTGTAATTGCCACTTGATTGAGGATAGTCACTGTAAAGACAACATGATAATGTACACATACAATGAGTGTACATTATCATGTTGTCTTTACAGTGGCTGCCCTCATGTTGTATATTCTTCTCTGTAGATGCTACTATGTGCTAGGGAACTTCTTAGAACTGTTGGTATATTCTTACAACTTGTTACACCTAGGATATTCTTCTCTGTAGATGCTATTGTGTGCCGTGGTCCAAATAGGCCCATAAATGTGGTTGAATAGCAATACATTCAAGTGGCAATTACACAAGGGACAGTCACTGTGAGATGTCCTCATGTGTGACTATCCTTGTCACAAATGAGGACATCTCACAGTGACTGTCCCTTGTGTAATTGCCACTTGAAGGAAAAAAGCATTAATGTGGTTCAATAGCAATGTATTCAAGCGGCAATTACACAAGGGATAATCACTCTTAGATTTCCTCATTTGTGACTATCCTTACAGTGAGTGTACATTATCATGTTGTCTTTACAGTGACTGTCCTCATTTGTTGAAGGAAAAAAGCATTAATGTCGTTCAATAGTGATGCAGAGTAGTTAGCAAGAAACTTGGATCTATGTCCCAACCCACTTCAAGACACCAAAATGACTCAACCAATCAATTAGGCTCTGATTTCTATAGGTTAATGTTTAAACTCTGCAAAGTAATGAATTTGAAGGTTTCAAGGATCACACAACAACTTATGGACTCAATCCCATTCAATAACAAATTTCCTTTTAGGGACAAGCTCCCTGATTTTCTATCAAAAGAGACTTTTAAGGTTCTAGATCTTACTTCCTGCAGAAAAACTTAGAAACCCCTTAGATATCACTACTACAACTTCCAGGCAAATTTTATCATCCAACCACCATCCGTACAGCCGTACAGAGTTCATTTTTCACCAGAAATGCACTAAAACAGGGTTATTTTTATTTTTTATGAAAGCAAAATGATTACAATACTGGTTCTCTATCTGTCTTCAACCATTTGAAGCCTAAAATAGGCTCTCCAAACATTGGTTCAACCATCTAGGTGGTTAGAACAGTTTATCCAACAAATGTCAACTTTGCTAAGCAACTTTTAAAGTTGCATTACAACTTTGCAAACAACTTTGCCGAGAAGGTTAAAAATGTGTTGTGAAACTTTAGGAACCTTATTAAAGTTATTTTGGACCTTCAAACTTCTTAACAACATCTAAAAGACACCTAATAAACACTTACTATGCTCATTTCATCCAAGGACTCAAAAGATGCCCAAGGTTTATAAGTCACCAAGGGGTCTTGTGTCCAACAAGTGGATGTTTATAAGGAGATAAAATCAATCCTTAATATTTATTACAAACCAAGAAAACATCTAAAACTCCTATTCTAATTTATTGTCATTCAAAAAGACTCTGATTTGTCATTCAAAAAGACTCTGATTTGTCAATCAAAAGGACCTTTCACCAGTCAATCCTTCAAAGCTCCAAGGTGAAAATCTTATGTTCCAATTGATAGGATTTGACTCCTTGGCTTCATGGCAACTTCCTTCAATCATGGTGTCTTTGGCTTGCATTAGGGATGCCCCTGCATCAAATAGCAATGCATTCAAGTGGCAATTACACAAGGGACAGTACATGCCCATTAAAGTTGGTGTTTTGTTATCCAACATGACAATGGAGACAACATACTCTGTGTCAATTTTACTAATCAAATTTCCCTCCGCCAGGAAAAGCAACAATCTGGGTATGATAAGGTGAAATTTTGTAGTCCTTTTGGGTATGATAACAGTTCCAGTTTCCAATAAGATGGTTCATTTTTATAATCTAGCTTCAATTTCTCTTGTGAAAATCTTTTTTTCATTTTATGGGTGGTAAAATATAATTATTATGCTAGAGGTGTGTACTTATGGATGATAATGAAACAAAATGATAATATTTAAGACTCTTGTTTTTTTTTTAAATAGCAATTTAAGTTTCCTTCTATTATAAATTACTATTTTTCTATTTTTTAATGTATCTTTCCAGATCTTTTATATCAATTTTATTTATGAAATATAAATATATTAATAATGTTTTAGTGTTTTTAGGATTAGTTTATATCAATTCTATGTATCATCATTCGTCATTCAATTGTCAGTATTATTAATTTAGACTGTGCAATTGTAGAACTACTCGAATATGGGTTGGATGGATACTCAAGCAGGGGAACCCTCCTCAAATATCTCAAGCAGTGAACTTGGAAAAATGTCTCCTGAAGGAACCCTTTCCATCAGAGAGATAAAAGTACAAACAAGTAAAAGAAGCAGGCTCTACAAATATGTTTTTGAGAAGAAAAATGATAGATTATTCGAGTATGGTTCATGAGGTATATCTAAAAAGACATTTTTTTTCTTATTATAATAAAAGAGGAAGTTGTGAATGTCAAAGTTGAGTGAAACAAAAATTATTTTCATCAAATTTTGTTAGGCTTGCTTTTGGGAATAGTTTCTTACAATATTGCTATTAAGATTTTTATTGTGTAGTTTTTAGATTAGGTTTATAAAATTATATTTCATGAGTAGTGATTCATATTAATCAATTAACGATACTTTTGGAAGGTATTTTCAATGTGTCAAATTTTGATATTTTTACAAGAATTAGATTGTGTAATTTTTTTAATTAAAGTCATTGACTCATATTTCATAAATAATAGTTCTCATGAATCCATCTCTTATAAGATTGAATAGTCTATTTAGGAAGTATTTCTGATAGTATGTCAAATTATGATATTACTATTACCATTAGATTGCATGGCTTTGAAGTCAACCTCGTTGACCCATATTCTTCTCTGTAGATGCTACTATGTGCTAGGGAACTTCTTAGAACTGTTGGTATATTCTTACAACTTGTTACACCTGGGATATTCTTCTCTGTGGATGCTACTATGTGCCGCGGTCCAAACGGGCCCATAAATGTGGTTGAATAGCAATACATTCAAGTGGAAATTACACAAGGGACAGTCACTGTGAGATGTCCTCATGTGTGACTGTCCTTGTCACAAATGAGGACATCTCACAGTGACTATCCCTTGTGTAATTTCCACTTGAATGAGGACAGTCACTGTAAAGACAACATGATAATGTAGACATACAATGAGTGTACATTATCATGTTGTCTTTACAGTGGCTGCCCTCATGTTGTATATTCTTCTCTGTAGATGCTACTATGTGCTAGGGAACTTCTTAGAACTATTGGTATATTCTTACAACTTGTTACACCTGGGATATTATTCTCTGTAGATGCTACTGTGTGCTGTGGTCCAAACGGGCCCATAAATGTGGTTGAATAGCAATACATTCAAGTGGAAATTACACAAGGGACAGTCACTGTGAGATGTCCTCATGTGTGACTGTCCTTGTCACAAATGAGGACATCTCACAGTGACTGTCCCTTGTGTAATTGCCACTTGAATGAGGACAGTCACTGTAAAGACAACATGATAATGTACACAAGTACCGTGAAGGTAGTTGCAAGTTAGGGCTATTTCATTGCATACCCGAAACAATGAAGATGTTACGGTCCACAAAATGTTTGTGCTTGAAAGATGAACAAATAAAATTAAACTTCTAAATAACCAAAGCCGCTAACAATAAATTCAACATAGATATGTCCTCATTTTTGGGTATTTTAGCTCTGTAACAGCTGAATACCAGATTACATAATAATGACAAAAGAAAAATAAACCCAACGTACTCAGAAATTGTAGCTGTGATTTCACGGAGGGAATCTCTCTTGGCACTGTTGAAAATACAAATGACAACATTTCTCTACATTATCATGTTGCCTTTACAGTGACTGTCCCTTGTGTAATTGCCACTTGAAGGAGGACAGTCACTGTAAAGACAACATGATAATGTACACTTACAGCCCGTGTACATTATCATGTTGTCTTTAGAGTGACTATCCTCATTTGTTGAAGAAGAAAAGCATTAATGTGGCTGAATAGCAATACATTCAAGTGGCAATTACACAAGGGACAGTCACTGTGAGATGTCCTCATTTGTGACTATCCTTACAGTGAGTGTACATTATCATGTTGTCTTTATAGTGACTGTCCTCATTTGTTGAAGGAAAAAAGCATTAATGTGGTTCATTAGCAATGTATTCAAGCGGCAATTACACAAGGGATAGTCACTCTGAGATTTCCTCATTTGTGACTATCCTTACAGTGAGTGTACATTATCATGTTGTCTTTACAGTGACTGTCCTCATTTGTTGAAGGAAAAAAGCATTAATGTGGTTCAATAGCAATGTATTCAAGCGGCAATTACACAAGGGATAATCACTCTGAGATTTACTCATTTGTGACTATCCTTACAGTGAGTGTACATTATCATGTTGTCTTTACAGTGACTATCCTCATTTATTGAAGGAAAAAAGCATTAATGTGGTTCAATAGCAATGCATTCAAGTGGCAATTACATAAGGGACAGTACATGCCCATTAAAGTTGGTGTTTTGTTATCCAGCATGACAATGGAGACAGCATACTCTGTGTCAATTTTACTGATCAAATTTCCCTCCGCCAGGCAAAGCAACAATCTGGGTATGATAAGGTAAAGTTTTTGCAACAATTTCTTGCTGCTGCTAAGGTTACCATTGTTTATGGTTTCTATTATATAGTTCTATCTATATTGCTATATGGCCTTTTGTTTAGGATTAAGTAGACGAGGGAAAATATTTCTTTTGTGGATTGTAAACAAAACATTGAATTATTTCAGAGAACAGATCTAAATCTATAAGATGCTACGATGGAGCACATGACCATGTACTTGTGAATATTAGGATCCATGTTAATCAAATGACTGCTTTATGTAAATTAATTTTGAGTAAGTAAAAGGCAATACAATTTTTTGAAGTGTGCAAGGATTTTTATGATATACAGGTGTACGAAGAAATGAATCTGTGTTGTTTTGTATCAATATCAAACATCTCTGATATATTTTCATGTTTTTATAATCTAGTTTACAGATGAAAACTGTCCAACAGATAAAGATTGGGAACTTCTCCCAGCATCTGTACCTGCATCTCTCTTATATACTACAAGTTGCTTGCCATCAAAAATTGCAGTTCCCTCACGTGACATTGATGGTGAAGTGTTCTTTTCAGAACCATCATCTGTGGTTACCAATGCTCCTGTTTTAGGCAATAAGTTTGTTGCATTCCATGAGCCATTGGTCAAGTTTCTTCTATGAGCTTCTGATGCCTCAAAATCTAAGCAGCGCCTACGCATGCCTCATTGTGGTTGATTATCATTCTGTACATGAATTATAATGAGTAATCAGTTTTGGGCCTTGAAATCTTGTATGTAACATGCACAGGCATTTCATGGCTAAATGAATCTATTTTAAAAGCATCAACTTTTCTTACATGATGCTGGATACATAAGTAGAACAAGCGTATATCAAATTGGAAGCAATCAAAACTCCACAATGACATATTATTTAGAGTACTCTTCATTTTAAGTAATAATGCATCTATTGACACTGTAAAGACAACATGATAATGTACACTCACTGTAAAGACAACATGATAATGTACACTCACTGTAAGGACAGTCACAAATGAGAACATCTCACAGTGACTGTCCCTAGTGTAATTGCCACTTGAATGTATTGCTATTCAGCCACATTAATGCTTTTCTTCTTCAACAAATGAGGATAGTCACTGTAAAGACAACATGATAATGTACACTCACTGTGAGTGTACATTGTCATGTTGTCTTTAGAGTGACTATCCTCATTTGTTGAAGAATAAAAGCATTAATGTGGCTGAATAGCAATACATTCAAGTGGCAATTACACAAGGGATAGTCACTGTGAGATGTCCTCATTTGTGACTATCCTTACAGTGAGTGTACATTATCATGTTGTCTTTACAGTGGCTGTCCTCATTTGTTGAAAGAAAAAAGCATTAATGTGGTTCATTAGCAATGTATTAAATAAATTTATTTTTTTACTGTGAGTGTACATTGTCATGTTGTCTTTACAGTGACTATCCTCATTTGTTGAAGAATAAAAGCATTAATGTGGCTGAATAGCAATACATTCAAGTGGCAATTACACAAGGGACAGTCACTGTGAGATGTCCTCATTTGTGACTGTCCTTACAGTGAGTGTACATTATCATGTTGTCTTTACAGTGGCTGTCCTCATTTGTTGAAAGAAAAAAGCATTAATGTGGTTCATTAGCAATGTATTAAATAAATTTTTTTTTTTATCCACCCACGGGCGTCGCAATTGCGATGGGAGCCCGTCGTAATGCGATGCAGGCGCCCATCGCAATTGCTTGGGAGGCCCGTCGCAATTGCGACGGCCCTCCGAAGCCATGCGACGGGGGGGCGACGCCCATGCCGCTAACAAATCTTAGCGACATTGCGACGGGAGGGCATCGCAATGGCGACGGCTACCCATAGACGTCACAATTTGTGACTAAAAAATAGCGACGTCTATGGGTGTTGCTATTGCGACACATAGACGTCGCAATTGCGACACATAGCCGTCGCAAAATGCCCCCAAATGTATTAGTGAGACATTATATAAATAATGAGAGTGATAGTAATACTAATGATGAGCTTGATGAACTTGAAGCTCTTATGGCCCAGATATTATCTAAAGATAAAGGTAGATATAAGGGTAAATTACCTTTAGCATGTTTTAACTGTAAATAAGTCGGCCATATTGCTTCTAGATGCTCGAACAGGAAAGAAGAAGATAGAAACAAAGATCGATCTGGCGAAGGAATATATGGAAGGAGAAACAATAGAAGTTACCGACACTACAACAAAGACAACCAAGATCACAAAGATAAGGGCAAAAAGGTATGTTACATTGCTGAAGAGAATGATACTAATACTGAAATAGATGATGATGTTGAAGTAGTATTTGTTGCGATGAAGGATGATTCTGAGGAAGAAGAAAGGTATGTAGAAACAACACTCATTTCTAAAGTTAGTAAAAATGATACTTGGATCATTGATAGTGGCTGTACACATCACATAACTAGTGATAAAGAAAAGTTTGATCATCTTGAGCATTATAATGAAGGATCAGTAAGAATGGGTAATGATACACCATGTATGGTTAAAGGAAAAGGATCTTTATTGATAAATGATAAAATCAAATGTGATAATGCTTATTGGGTAAATGGACTGAATTACAATTTTCTAAGTGTGGCATAGCTTAACAACTCAGGTCACTGAGTAGCTTTTGAAAGTAAGAAGGTAAAGATATTTGATGAAAGTAGAAATCTTATCGAAACAGGTGGACAATCTAAAGGTAACTTATTTTATCTTAACAATGCTGAGCTTTCTTGTTTACTGATGAAAAATGAGGATGCATGGTTATGGAATAAAATGTTATGTCATGTAAATTTTGATAACATGATTAAGATCTGTAGAAAGAAAAAGGTTAGAGGTCTACCTAGCCTAACAAAGCCTGATCATGTTATGTGTCATGAATGTCAAAAGGGGAAATTGAAAAAATCTAGTTTTAAGAGTAAAGACTATTCAACAAAAAGAATCTTGGAGTTAGTTCACACCGACCTATGTGGTCCCATGAGAACTCAGAGCTACTATGGAGATAGATATTTTATTTTATTTTGTTGATGATTACACTAGATTGATGACTGTCATGTTTTTAAAAGAGAAATATGGGGCATTTAAAATGTTTAAATGGTACAAAGAAAAAGTAGAAAAAGAAACTAGGAAAGAACTAAAATTCCTGAGGTCTGATAGAGGTGGTAAGTTTATTTCTGATGAATTCACTAACTATTGTAATGAGCATCGCATAAAAAGATAGGTTTTTGCTCCTAGAACACCGCAAAAGAATGGGATTGCTGAAAGGAGAAATAGATCAATTGTTGATTGTGCAAGGACACTGATGTTAGAAAAGAATATTGCACAAGTATACTGGAGAGAGGTAGTTGTAATACCCCAAAAATGGGCTATAAGTTCATTAACCTCCTACATCGACAATTCGAACGAAATCGACATCAAAGTCCTAACCTAAGGCACATCTAAACATCATCGAATCATAATTGATTATCTTAAATTCTGCATCGGAGAATATTCCTAGTAATATTCCTAATCATCATAATTATCTTTAATTTTATAATTATTTAGCAATAAATCACATTTATCCTAAAGTTTGATTAATTGAATATTTTCATATTTAATTAATTAGATTTAATATTTGCCACTTAATTGTGTAATTAAATTTAATTCTATCTATTATTAATTGTATTATTTAATTTTGACAATAAATCAAAATTCCTATGAATAATTGATTAAATTCTTATTTAATTAATTAAAGGATGTTGTCATTATTTAATAATATAATTTTTAATAAAAGTTTGATTAAATAATTGATTAACCCATAAATCAATTGTTTTATTTTTAAAATCAGTTAAGTTGAGCATAAATCACTTTATTATTAAATTAATTCATAAATAAAACATGCACAATCATAAAAGTAGACAACTATCAATTATCAATTAAAGCTAAACTCTATTTTGAGTTAAAGCTTAGCTTTTGCATGTTTTTGTGAGTTAATTATCCTTTATTTAAAAATAACTCAAAAATCAACCTGACTTATTTGAGTGATTTATGGATTTTTTTCCCATGCACCTCCAAAGCCTAGATTTCTATAAAACCAAGGCTCAGCTCTTCATAATTCATCTCTCAATCATCTCTCAAATTTGCATCCAAGCATCTCATATTTCTGCACAATCATGTTGGAGAATTGGAGGCTGAGGAATCAACTTGCAAATTCAAAGCTTTGTGAGATCAATTTCAATTGCATAGTTTTTATATCTTAGCATAGAATTTCATAGTTTTCATATCATTGTTAGAATCTTCATTGTTAGATCATTTAGCATTCATTTCATATCAATTTATCATTCTTATTGCATAGAAAATATCAAAAATATAGATTAATTGCATTCAATTTCATATCCATCTTTTGCATTCAAATCTTTCATTTAGGTGTCGTCTAGGTCACTGATCTCGATTACAATCTGAGAACATCAATCTCGCACCTATTAGAAGGCAGTAAATCGCTTGGTTAGATTAGATTTTAATTTTGCACGATTTTGATTATAGCTAACCTCTAATGTTTTACAGAGTGTTGTGTTTACAGATCAAGTACAATTTTCACACACACATTTCTGGCACCCACCGTGGGGCCCTGAAACGGGTTTCCCTTCATTTCTACCAATTTTCTATCTTTTGAGGATACACATTTCAAGGGTCCTGGTATACACAGTGATTTTTATCATTTTGTCCGTACTTTCATACATCTCTGTATGAATTCTCACGTGAAATTTCACTTGCGTCGCGTGAGATTTCTTTCTGTGTCGTGCGAAATTTCACTGGTATCTTTTTTGTGCGCAAAAAATCACTTTCTCGCATGAGACTGCAGTTCCTCACGTGAGACTTTATCTTTTAGCACGTGAAAATCCACTTCCTCATGTGAGGCTTCATATTTTGTCATGCGAGATTGTACTTCCTCACGTGAGACTTCATCCTTCATCGTGCGAGATAGTACTCCATCGCGTGAGACTTCATTCTTCATCGCACGAGACAGTGTTTCCTCACGCGGGACCGCATTCTGCCTCACGTGAGATTTTGCTACAGAGACACATAATTTGTAGATTTGTACTTTTAGATTATTGATTTCTAATGCTTAAAATTTGTTGTTGATTGGTCTTGATTTTGTACTTTCGAACGTGTGCTAAATTTTGGATTGCAGAGCGTTGGACCTAAGGTATTCTTCTCAAGCTGATAATATTTCAATTTGGATCCTAAAATAAATCTCTTATGTATCTGGCTTGAGAGCATCCTTTCATGCTTTTATCTATTTCTACACACTTGCATAATTGATACTAGGTTGTGATCCCTTAAGGATTCATTAAGTAGTCTTAGAATACTTGTGATTGATCTTGATTGCTATCTTGGGTTATTAGACTCGCTAATCCGCCGGCCCCTCATTTCTGCCCTGTGGTTGCAATCTTAGCGCCATAAAGGGGAGGGGTCAACAGGATAGAAGCGTTAAGTGTTCCACTTGGCAACCCTTTTGTGCTTTTAGGAACTCACTTGTTTTCTAAGTTGGGGACTCATTTTCAGCTTGTGTGAGGTGTTAAGTGTTCCACCTTGTGGACTCATCTCATATTCACTTTAAGCATTAAGTGTTCCTCTTTCTACTTTTTGGGTACTTTTGGTAGATTTGCTTTCGGGGATATATCTGTGCTCACATAGTAATTAGGCCCTATGAACACTATTTGTGATTCTTGAGAGATTGGATTCCTAGCGAAATCTTTCTTGACGACAGAATCCTTGTAGGTAGGGAGGATACTTAGTGCATTTCACATTCAACTTGGTTAGTGAGTCTTCTCTTATTGATTGACACATTCTCTCTTCGAAGAGGTTGATAGATCACGTGGGGTTGATATCACAAGCTTTGGTGAATCAAAATTGGTTAGTGCGTCTTCTCTTATTGATTGATACATTCTCTCCCCGGAGAGGTTGATAGATCACGTGGAGTTGATATCACAGACCTTGGTGGAACAAAACTTTGTCTTAGCGTGTCGGATTAATCTGCTTGCTTTGTTTGGGTTAAAAGTGAAAAGGTGTCAAAACCCTTGGATCTGGAGCCAAGTCCCCTTGTGGTATAAATCTATGAGTCACCTTTAGAGAGGGTTAACCGTAGCGGACAATCCCTTCATAGGGCAAACTGCGTTGACAGAACCTCAAGCGGTAATAGCCATTTTCACCATGGTAGTGACAGCCGCTATATAAATGTCCTTGTGGAAGAAATCTCCACGGGTATGGTTCATTGTTGGGTTGTCAGATCTCCCTAGCAGCTCTTGAAGATTAAGTTCTCAGACTGTGTCAAAACCCTAGTGCGCCAGGATTGGAGTTCACCCCTTTGAATCATAAAAGTTGCAGAGTCAAACCATTACTAAAAACCCTAGAGAGGCCAATTTTTTTCATTCTCAGGTATATGTGTGTTATTGCAAAACTTTTCAGAACATACACAATTAGTACTCTCAGGGATTAGCACAATTTGGTCACTTGATTGTTCATGCGCAAGGTTCCTTTTGCCCTTGTTCATTGTTTTCAGATGTGCTTGGAATCACTTGCTTGCTATTCTGCGTGCTTGTTTATCTACTTGGCTATTAAAAAATGATCAAATCGGGTATAACCTTCAAAATCTGGACAGTACAATTTGCAAACAATCCAAAACTGAAGACCTTAAATTTTGCAAAAATTGACGTAAAATCTTTTCTGGAGTCAAAAGTCATTTCAGGAAGTCAAAAGTCGTACGAGTTTTGTCAAGTGTCATTTCAGTATTGCCCATCTGTCGTATGATTGAGAACCTAGTGTCGTATGAGTTTTCAAACTAGCAAATTCAAGAAAGTCAAAACCCTATTAGCAACTATCGTACGAGTTTTGTCAACTGTCGTTTCATAGACTACCCAGTGTCGTACGAGTCTGCAGAGTGTCATTTGGGAAAATTTGAGAGAGTTGTCAGAAATTGTCACATTGCAAGATATCCAATGTTTCCAGCCTAATTCTGGAATCTGTCAAAAATATCATTGTGTCAGGAACAGAGCAGTAGCTATTGAGCATTCTACCATTTTCCAAGTTTGATCTTTTGAATCTGATCTAGTCTTCTGTTTGATCAATTTGAGTCCTTTTTATCTCGTGTCAAAACCTTGTCATAACTATCAATCTTCAATCAATCTTCAAAAATAGACTAAGTGTTGAGAACTCGTGTCCGCTATCTTTTGGGCGATCTATCCCATACATCCAGGGTACAGTTCCTTCACCCACATCTCATCAGATCTTCAAACTATCATAATCTTGACAAGGTTGCGTCATCCGATTTTCTCAAATCAAATTGTTCTTTAGTTGTCTTCATCCTTTTCTTCTATTTCATTCAAAGTTAATGGTGGAGACCAGAGCTTCTTCACACAAGAAATCAGAAGAAACATCTCAGAACTTACTTTTGACCAATACCCCAAGTCCAACTCTTGAACAACTCATCAAGTCAGGTATCTATGAAGACAATAGTCTCAGTAACTTTTGATTGAAAACTGGTTACATACCTCCTTTATCAACTCATAGAGGTAATCAACAAACTCCTCCTCAATCTGTTCCAGGGAGCCCAAAAACTCCTATCATGTCTCAAGCAGGGAAAAACCACGGTTCTCTAGGAGGAGGGTCCCAAGGACACCACTCTCAACATAATGCCAACCAATAACCTACCCCCTCTAAAATCCATCGATGTCAGAATGATGATGAATTCAAGAGAATGATGAGGCATTTCTTGAAAGTGGATAGAGAGGCATACTTTTTACAATTAGCCCAGGAAGGGGCTAAGCTTCCTCCCAACTTTAACGTTGATGATATAATCACATATGAGGAAGAAACTCCACTCACAACTATGACAAAATAGATGCATGCTATACAAGTCAAATTTAACAATCTTAAGAAGGAGAAGGAACCCAAGGAGTTCTCCATGGAGGCGCTATGTCCTTTCCCGTTCGACAAATACTTGTATATGCCACCATTTCTAAAGAAAGTGGAGATACCAAAGTATGACAAATATGACAGACACTTTGATCCTCAAGATCATGTCAGAGAGTTCTGTATGCAATCCATGGAATTCATGCATGAACTGACTTATCTAATGCATCTTTTTCCTAGATCCTTGGGAGGAGCATCCATTCAGTGGTTTTCAAGATTACCTTCTACGGTCAAAACTTTTGAGGAATTGATTAAATTGTTTTATCAACAATATTCCTATAATATTCAACATCTAGTCACCATGATCGATATCTGTAACCTCAAGCAATATCCAGGGGAATCATTCCTAACTTTTCTCAAGAGGTGGTGAAAGAAGTTTTCTCTATATGCTAGACCAATTCCCGAAATGGAGAAACTTGAAATCTTTATCAATAACCTTGTTCCAGAGCTCAACTATCCATTACAAATGCAAGATCATGTATCTTTTGATAAAATGGTGGATAATGCAATCAAGATTGAGAAAGTACTTGTCAAGAAAGGAGAAATCACACTTCAAAAGGACAAGTCTGAATCTGGATCTAGCTCAAAAGATAAAAACAAGAGCTGGAATAGAAACAAAGGTATCATCTTTGATGGTGTTGTTGACACTATCCGCACCCCATCAAAGGCACCGGCCTACAATCTCACCCTTGCCACCAAAGCCATTGAAGCTTTAGAGCAAAAATCTGCTGAACCATCTCCAAAGAAGCCATTCAAATGATGGGATAATAAATGAAAGTTTACTCCCCTGGGAGAATCTTTGGAATCTGCCCTGAGAACCCTGATAGCTGATAACATGATCTCTTTACAACCAATCCGAAACCCTGATCCGGATCCAAAACCATATTGGTGGAAAGATAATGAATACTATGCTTTCCATTGGACTAAAGGCCACAGAACTAATGGATGCTTCCACTTGAAGCATACCATTCAAGACTTGATAGATCAAGGGGACATCACGATTGATAATCCTACTAGCAATAACGATCACATAGCATTTACAGAACCATTTCCACAACATGGCAAGGAAGTTTCCACTTCTCAGCCTAACATGGGGGCGAAAGTCAACTATGCCTACCCTGGAAACAATGCTGTCATCAATATGGTTGAGCCATGTCTCTCTGAGAACTGCAATGTCATCACAATTGTGCGAAGAGATAGAAATCATTCCTCAGCTAATGCGGTTACCAGATCACAAGCTCAGGCTCATCTGAAAGGACAAACACCAATTTCATCTAATATCCCTAAGATACCTTTCAATCTCACATCTACTTCTAAACAGAAGGCTGCCTCAAAATCTTCCAATCCAAAGGATACAAGACCTACATCTTACAGCATCATCCAACAACTCTAGCATACCAACGCCAAAATCTCTATGTTTGAGTTACTTCGAATATCTCCAGCTCACAGAGATATCCTAGACAAAGCTTTGCTCGGCTCTAATGTTCCTGATGATCTAGATCTAGACAGGTTCTAGACTATGGTTGGTCATCTAACATCTCCGCAATATATCTCCTTTTCAGAGGAAGATGACAACTCCCTAAGTCACCCACATAATCAGCCCTTGCACATAAAAGTCTTGATCCAGAACCGTCGAGTCAAACGTGTGTTGATAGATGGGGGCGCAGGCCTCAACATTTGTTCTTACAACTTAATCACACAGTTGGGATTCTCAGAGATGGCTATTGATCCTCGAAAGAAGATCACCATAAAAGCCTATGATGAACAAGAAAGAGCTTCTAAAGGCACCATTGTCTTACCTATCCGAGTGGGTCTGGTCATCAAAGATACCACATGTCAGGTGCTTGATCTACCATTAGCTTACAATATCCTTCTAGGGAGACCCTAGATACATGAAATGCAAGCTATTCCTTCTACGTACTATCAATGCTTGAAATTTCCCTATGACGGAGTGGAGGTTACTATCCTAGCAGATCTGAGTACAACTTGCAATACATTGAAGGAAAGTGCCGATAAGCTTGTTCCCAATAACAGAGAATCTTCCATCAAGCAACAAAATGTGGCTTCCACATCCAAGATGGAAGACATTGCTAAAGAGATCAATATCAAAGAAAATGGGATGGGAGAATACACTATAGAGCCAGTCTTATCTCTGACATCTCTCCCTATCTCACCCAAGTTATATGGACAATCTTTGAAGTAATCTAAATCAGAACCTAAGGAACCTATGGAAGCATACAAAAGAAATTTTGTGGTGGAGAGAGTATCCAAACAAGAATTTGAAGAGGATGAAGCTATGCTGGCATGGCTATATAAAGAGGATTTCGAATCTAAAATTGTTCAACCTAGTGAATCTATACCACCTACAATCCCTTCTAATTCATATGGTCCGGGAAACAAATTGATGGCCAAGATGGGATATTCTGGTCAAGGACCTCTAGGAATCAGAGGAAAGGGTCTTGTGACACCCATTTCACATATTGGTAGAGCCAACAAAGATACTGGTGGCTTAGGGTTTAAGAAGAAACCCTATCATCTCAAAGGTGGTTGTTCTCATGTCATAGAACAAATTGCACCAGGAGAACCCCTTCTTAAGAAAGAAGAAATAAAACCCTTTGATGATGATTCAGATAGCTCTGAGCTTATCCCCTATGAAAAATTGCCTAAAGAGATCAAAGATCTTCTTGATGATAAAGATGATCCTATCAGAAGAATTAATCTAGTAGAAACACAAGAACCTACTGTAGCACACGAGATGGTTACACCACAAGAACCAACTAATCTCGAAGGCAATCAAACTGATCAAGAAGAAGGGGATAGTTATTCTGACACTGATTCCCATGAATATGAATTCAAGTCAGAGACTGAGGGTAATCCTTCTTGGGGTATTCATCCTGATTTCACACATTTTCTAAGATTTCCTAGAGATCCTGAATCAGAAGCTGAGTCAAATGACTATGAATGGGGTGCCATTCCCGAAGAAGATGAGCTTATAATAGAGAAATATATTGATGTTATTCACCAATATGTATCTCAACCCAATGTAGGTCTAGAGCGAAACAATGAACTTAACGTGTCTGATCCACCTATGGCTGAAGAGGACTCCCATGATGACATTGAGCCTATTCACTAGTTAAACATTTTGAGCTATAATATCACCTTTGAACTTGAGCATCGGGTTAGGACCAATGATGACATATCCCCATCCGTGAACACCATATCCCAAGCCTTTCCCGCTTTGACTATCCAACGCCCTGATCTTATCGACCAAACTTCCACAAACCCAAGCCATGGTGTTTACACCTTTTCCAGTGACTATGCCCTTGCTTGTTACCTCAATGCAGTCAAGCCTATGAGGACTTCCATTAGCGAACCGAGCATCAGCATGATCGAGTTGGACATCAAATACCTTAGTCAAAAAAATAAAAATACAAAGAAAAAGAGTTCTGAGGGTGAAAACCACTTTGTGGCAGTCTCTGAACTTACAAAAGTAAAAAGAAAAGACGTATCTAAAGGTGAAAACCTCTCTGAGGTGCCTAAGGATGAGATATTTGATGTCCTTCTGAGTCATTTACAGGATAGATCTCCAGTTCTGATTGAGCCAACTCAATCCATCAATTTGGGTACAATAGAGGAACCACAATTGGTACATGTAGCACAATCTCTATCAGAAGAAGAGAAATAGAAATTCACTACATTCTTATCAGACAAAAAGATCAACTTTGCATGGAAATATTCAGATATGCCAAGATTGGATCCCAATCTCATTATGCACCATCTAGCCATTGCTCCTGGAGTAAAACCAATCAAACAAAGATTGAGAAAGATGCATCCTCATGTTGCACTCTTAGTCAAAGTAGAACTAGAAAAACTCCTAAAAGCTGGATTCATCCATGTCATAGACTATGCTGAGTGGATCTCTAACATTGTACCTATTTCAAAATTGGATGGTTCAATCAGAGTGTGCACGGACTTTAGAGATGTGAACAGAGCATGCCCTAAGGATGACTTTCCACTACCTAAATTTGATATGATAGTGGACATGACTGCGGGCTATGAAATGTATTCTCTTATGGATGGTTTTTTTGGATACAACCAAATCAAAATTGCTCCAGAATACCAAGAGAAAACTGCATTCACATGTGCATGGGGAACCTTCTGTTGGAATGTTATGCCATTCGGACTCAAAAATGCTGGAGCTACATATCAAAGAGAAATGATGTCTATTTTTCATGATATGATGCATAAAACAATGGAAGATTACATGGATGATACCTTGGCAAAATCCATGATTAGAACTGAACATCTAACAGACCTGAGCATGATCCTAGACATAATGGAACAGTTTAGTCTCCACTAAATCCTAAGAAGTGTGCTTTTGGTGTCACTTCTGGAAATCTCTTAGGATACATAGTTTCAAAGAAAGGCATTGAAGTTGATCTGGCTAAAGTCAAGGCTATCATCGAGATGCAACCTCCCAAGAATATCAGTCAAATGCAAACTTTGCAAGGGAGAGTGCCATCTATTAGGAGATTCATATCACAGTTAGCTGACATATCACAGCCTTTTAAAAAAACATTACATAAAGGTGTGACCTTTGCCTGGAATGAAGACTGTGCAAAGAATTTTGATCATATCAAGAATTATCTCTCGAATCCTCTTATCTTAATGCCTCCTATTCATGGGAAGCCATTAATATTATATGTCTCTGCAATAGATACATCACTGGGGGCATTGCTAGCACAGCATGATGAGAACAAGAAAGAAAGAGCCATCTACTATATCAGCAGAACTTTAGTGGCCTATGAGAAGAACTACTCAATGATAGAGAAGGCATGTCTAGCTCTGATCTTTGCATCGCAGAAACTAAGACACTACATGTTAGCTCATACCACTCATTTGGTAGCTAAAATTGATCCACTGAAATATCTCCTAAGCAAAGCTTCCCTCACAAGTAGACTAGCTAAATGGGTCATGCTCTTGAGCGAATTTGACACTGAATATGTTGAAAGAAAAGCTATCAAAGGACAGGTCATTGCTAATCAATTAGCTGAAGCACCACTGTTTGATAATACACCCATGCAAATGGAATTTCCTGATTCTTCTATCATGCACCTCTCTTCTAGAGCATGGCGGTTATTCTTTGATGGCTCCTACACACAGAATGGATCTGGAGTAGGCATATTGTTCATCACTCCTCAAGGATACTCGATACCCAAAGCATTTAGACTAAAGTTTCCTTGCACAAACAATATTGCTGAATATGAGGCACTTTTCAATGGTATGAAAATGGCAATACAATGGAGAGTTATAGAGATGCACATCCATGGAGACTCACAACTGGTTATCCACCAAGTCAATGATGTGTACCAAACCAAAGATGAAAAGCTCATTCCTTACAAGAGAATGGTAGATGATTTAAAGAAATACTTCATCTCTATCACATTTGAGCAAATACCCAGAACGGAGAATAAGGCTGCCGATGCAATGGCAACACTATCTACTCTCTTACAGTAGCCAGAACATGAGCTACGCTACAAGTTCCTGGTGGAAGCCCTATCCTATCCTGCATATGACTCCCCTGAAACCCGCATGATCTGCACTATTGTGGGTTATGACTCATCTTGCTACAAAAATTTGTTCTCCTATCTCCACGACCAAATCATCCCTGAGTCCTTTAACTATTTTGAGAAATGAAACCTTATCTGATCCGCATCCTGATATGTCATCATTGGTAATGATCTATACAAATGAGGTCTAGATGGTACACTTCTTAGATGTTTAGAACAGGAAGAGTCTCAACATGCATTAGAGGAAGTCCACGAGGGTATATGTGGGTCACACTCGAACGGTTTAACGTTAGCTCGAAACCTTATTAGGGCTAGGTACTATTGGCCTGAAATGGAGAAAGAGGCTATTAAATTTGCTAAAAACTATCAACAGTGTCAAGTACATGGCAACTTGATTCATGCTCTAGGGAGAGATCTAATTCCCTTTACTACATAATGGCCTTTTCAACAATGGGCATTTGATCTCATAGGTGCTATCCATCCGCACTCTTCTAATGGACATACCCATATAATCACAGCTACAGATTATTTTACAAAATGGGTAGAAGCAGTTCCTCTAACACAAGCAACAGGGAAACAGATCTCTATGTTCATCCTGAACTACATCATTTGTAGATATGGGATCCCTCATTCCATAGTCACAGACAATGGGGGACAATTAAAAAACAAGGACCTAGATGACTTATGTGCCAAATTCAAGATTACTCAACATTGGTCCTCTATTTACTATCCTCAAGGGAATGGACAAGCTGAGACTTCAAACAAAAATCTCCTGAAGATCTTGCACCGAACAGTGAATAAAATAGGAAGAGACTGGCATCTCACGATCAATCCAGCTCTCTGGGCATACAGAACTAGTATCAGAATGCCTACAGGGGCTACACCTTTCGCTTTAGTTTATGGGTCTGAAGCGGTACTACCTATTGAGGTTGAAATCCCATCACTTAGAATCAGAATGCATGGACTTGTCACTGATGAAGACTACAAAGTGTCTAGGTTACAAGAACTGGAATTACTAGATGAGCGCAGGCAAGCAGCATATGATCATCTCAGAGTGTATCAGAAAAGAATGTCTAGAGGCTACAACAAGAAAGTTCGACACAGAGAATTTCAGGTTAGTGATCTAGTCTTGAGAGAAAATCCTAAAAATCAATCACATCGAGAACACAAGGGGAAGTTCGAACCCAATTGGCTGGGTCCCTTTGTAATCACTACTACTTTTAGCTCTGGTGCCTATCAACTCTCAACGATTGAAGGAGAACAGCTCCGAGAACCAATCAACGTTCTCCATCTGAAGAAATTCTATGCCTAAGGCATTCAGTGCTTGGTAAATGTCTTGAAAAAAATCCTAAAAATTAGAAAAAGTCCTGAAAAAATGAACATCTTGGTGAAAACCTAGCAATAGGCGCCTTGATGATTCACAAAAAAATCAAAAAATATCAAAAGTACAAAAAAATTGAAAAAATGAAAAAAAAAAAAAAAGAAAGAAAGAAAAAGTGCCTTGGTGAAAACATGGAAACAGGCGCCTTGGTAGCAAAAATAGAATCTCTGCCAAGATGGTGAAAACCTGGAAAACGGGCACCACTTGTTCAAAACACTCCATCTATCAGCACAATCTTGGTCTTTCCTAGCTTTCAGTCTTGCTTTACTTTGTACATATCTCCCGGTTTGTTTCTGCATTTCCAGTTTTCAATAAGTCAGTTTGTACACCAATCAGCTTGTGCGTCTGTATCCTATCAATGTTAACACTTGGGGGCAATCAATGTCATATCCTATGGTCTCCCATGTATCTTAGACGGATCATATCTAGTCAGAGTCCTTTGAAGCTTCATGTGAGTCAGTCAGTCTGTCTTGTCTCCAGAAAGGATTTTGCATCAACAACAACGCAATCAACATCAAACTAAAAATTGAAAACAATTTGTGCTTTTCATGCTTTTATCTCCTTGTATGCTTACTAATTCGCATTGAGATTTTTGCATATTGTGTCCCTTCGAGCTCCTCAATGATGTCCTTTACAGGATTTAGAGAGTGATGACTGGGGGCATAATCTTTTCTTGGTTTTCTGCTTGTATGTGAAATCTTATAACTTTGGAAATTCTGGATTGAAATGGTGTCCGACTATAAGAGCCTCTATCTCGAATTGGATGGCCATGCGTACCTTGACCATTGATACCCAAAAAATTCAAGGAAGTTTGATCTAACTATTGTCTTTTTGAGTAAGTTCTTTCTCCTACTGTGAAACGCGATCTTGCCTAAGGAGGTGAATGATAAAGGGTCACTACGGGTAATTCACATTGGATTTAGAATGATCTTTTGACTGTTTGATGTGTATGTTAAATGCAAGGCGTACTCAGGTCATCATGACATTTATGTTTTGATGCTCGTACAAATTGCTATATCAAAATGGACATGATATTCAGGTCATCCTGGCGTTTGTGCCTTGGTGCTTATATCTAATCCGACATTCTGAAAATAAAATCAATATTCATATATACATGGGTGTTAACCAGTGGGTGTTGTATTGATTCTTGTGCATACAAATTGATATTCATATGTCTATGGTTTCATGGCTAGTGGGCATTGTATTGATTTATCCGGTTACCTAAAAGTTCAATGATGATAACAAATCGACATATGATCAGTGACTAGGTCCTAGGTCTTAGGTTGCATTTCATATTGCATGCTTCTTTGCATTTTTCATCTTTGCATGATCTCACAATGACTAAATGAACTTCAAAGCTTAAACAATTCTTCATATCAATTCTTCAAATCTAACAAGAGCTGAATCTCACACGAAGGTTCCTCCAACGAAGCAGCAAGTAGAATCCTTTTTCGGGATCAAAATTCAAATCTGAGATCATTTATCTTATTCACTACTTGCATAATCAACCTTCAATTATCACAAAAATCTAGTATTCAACTTAACTGATTAGCTTTCATCAAACTATCAAAATTTCAACTTGGTCAACCATGGTCAAACTCATGGTCAAACCTAGTCAAATTCGGTCTCCAGGACCTCCAAACGATGCAGAATGCGTTCTCAGACGTATATAACCACTTCTCAAATCAATTAATATGCTTCTAAACTCTCAACGCTGACTTTTCTTGTCAGATTTCAATTTCAATCCCGAAGGGGGCATGGTATTGCACATCATTCAAAGTCTGTAAATCAAATTCTATCAATCAAATCTATCAATATCTTTCATCAATGATCAAGACAAACAATCACGTCTAGTTACTGATTCATCAAAAGTCCTCATCACTTGGGGCAAATCTATCATCACTTGGGGCATATCAGATTCATCAAGATCCATATCAATCTGGTATTCTCCTAATCTTGTAAATTGTATCAGTTTTTGCAACCATCGGATCATAGTGTTCTTTCCTTGGTTCTTTGGCAACTGAAGGATTCGAATGTGATACCTGCTAGTTCTACTAAGACAATCGAGTCTAGAATGGGTCACTCACTTCTTTGCAATCCTAAGGTTTGGAATTAGGTGTTTTGACACTTTTTCACAATCATAGGTTCATTTGCTGCTACAGTGAACATTATCTTTGATCATTCAAGGACCTATTATCTCCATATCAATTCAATATCAATCAACTCCTATCTCAATATCTTTCAATCAGTTTCTATCTTGAGATCGTTTATCTTTTGAATCAGTTTCATATCTCTATCAAACACAGACTATCTTTGAACCACTGCGCTTCGCACAGTAATTCAAAGAGGGGCAAAATGTAATACCCCAAAAATGGGCTATAAGTTCATTAACCTCCTACATCGACAATTCGAATGAAATCGACATCAAAGTCCTAACCTAAGGCACATCTAAACATCATCGAATCATAATTGATTATCTTAAATTCTGCATCGGGGAATATTCCTAGTAATATTCCTAATCATCATAATTATCTTTAATTTTATAATTATTTGGCAATAAATCACATTTATCCTAAAGTTTGATTAATTGAATATTTTCATATTTAATTAATTAGATTTAATATTTGCCACTTAATTGTGTAATTAAATTTAATTCTATCTATTATTAATTGTATTATTTAATTTTGACAATAAATCAAAATTCCTATGAATAATTGATTAAATTCTTATTTAATTAATTAAAGCATGTTGTCATTATTTAATAATATAATTTTTAATAAAAGTTTGATTAAATAATTGATTAACCCATAAATCAATTGTTTTATTTTTAAAATCAGTTAAGTTGAGCATAAATCACTTTATTATTAAATTAATTCATAAATAAAACATGCACAATCATAAAAGTAGACAACTATCAATTATCAATTAAAGATAAACTCTATTTTGAGTTAAAGATTAGCTTTTGCATGTTTTTGTGAGTTAATTATCCTTTATTTAAAAATAACTCAAAAATCAACCTGAGTTATTTGAGTGATTTATGGCTTTTTTTCCCATGCACCTCCAAAGCCTAGATTTCTATAAAACCAAGGCTCGTCTCTTCATAATTCATCTCTCAATCATCTCTCAAATTTGCATCCAAGCATCTCATATTTCTGCACAATCATGCTGGAGAATTGGAGGCTGAGGAATCAACTTGCAAATTCAAAGCTTTGTGAGATCAATTTCAATTGCATAGTTTTTATATCTTAGCATAGAATTTCATAGTTTTCATATCATTGTTAGAATCTTCATTGTTAGATCATTTAGCATTCATTTCATATCAATTTTCAATAGCATTCATAGCATATCAGTTTATCATTCTTATTGCATAGAAAATATCAAAAATATAGATTAATTGCATTCAATTTCATATCCATCTTTTGCATTCAAATCTTTCATTTAGGTGTCGTCTAGGTCACTGATCTCGATTACAATCTAAGAACATCAATCTCGCACCTATTAGAAGGCAGTAAATCGCTTGGTTAGATTAGATTTCAATTTTGCACGATTTTGATTATAGCTAACCTCTAATGTTTTACTGAGTGTTGTGTTTACAGATCAGGTACAATTTTCACACACACAGTAGTTAGCACAGCTGTATATGTTTTGAATTGAGTACAATTGAAGAAAGACACAAACAAAACACCCTACAAGTTATGGTTTGGTTACACATCGATTGTAAGTTACTTCAAAATTTTAGGTAGAAAATGTTTTATTCTGAAAGATGATAGGAACGGTAAATTTGACTCTAAAGGGGATGAGGGAATATTTCTTGGATATTCTACTAAAAGAAAAGCTTACAAGTATCTAAATAAGGTCACTAATAAGATGATTGAAAGTGCTAATGTTAGAGTTGATGAATTTGATGATAAAAATGAGGAAGAAAGAAATAAGGATCCAGAATACTATGGTAGATTCACTTATGTTGAGCATCCAGAGTACCTATCGAAGCCATAGGCTGAGTTGACCAAGCATTAGGAAAATAACACCGAGGAACAACAAAGGGAAACTGAGGAACGGGAAGAAGCTACCGAGAAAGGAATTGAACCTGAACAGAATGAAGAACAAAGGAGAGATCAAGTGCTGGCAAGATTTGTAAGAAGGCATCATCCTAAGAACCAAATCATTGGAGACAAGCAAGCTGGCATGCTGACAAGAAGTAAGTTAAGATAGAATACATGCTTATTTTGTGAGGTTGAACCAAAGAATGTTAAGGTTGCACTTGAGAATGATGAATGGATAAATGCAATGAATGAAGAAATAGAACAAATAGAGAAAAACAAGACATGGACTTTAGTACCTAGACCAAAAGATAAGAATGTTAGCGGTACTAAATGGATTTTCAAAAATAAGTTGAATGAGAATGGAGAGGGTACAAGAAACTAAGCTAGACTAGTTTGCAAGGGATATGCACAGGGAGAAGGCATTGATTATGGTGAAAATTTTGCACCTATTACTAGATTTTATGCCAATCCAAAGGATTCACACATGGTTGTTGTGAAAATAATCTTGAGATACCTGAAGAAAATAGAGGAATATGGTTAATTGTATCCTAAGGAACACAAATTTGAACTAAGAGTCTATACCGACACAAATTGGGCTGGAAATATAGATGATAGAAAGAGCACAACCAGAGGAGCATTTTTATTTGGTGAAAGACTTGTTACTTGGACAAGTAAGAAACAACCTTGTATTTCTCAGTCTACTGCCAAAGCAGAGTATGTTGCTACTGCTACAAACTGTTCAAACATTGCTTATATCAAACAAGTGTTGGAAGGGATGAATGAGGTAATCACTAAGCCGGTGATTATATATGGTGACAACACTGGTGCAATAAATATTTCTAAGAATCTTGTAATGCACTCAAAGACAAAGCATATTTCTATTAAGTATCACTACTTAAGAGAACAAGTATAGGAGAAGCAATTCAAACTGGAATATGTTACATCAAAGGAGCAACTTGCTGATATTTTTACCAAGCCTCACCGAAGGAAAATTTTGAATACTTGAGGACTAGACTTGGGGTTTGTCCCCTATCTACCAATCACTAATGTGATCTAGAGGTTGCATTAGCTTAATCTTATCAGAAGATCATTCATGTTGATGCAACATAGCTCACACTTTGGATTATGTCTAAGGTTGTGAAAGATCTTAGGAACTAGAACAAAGAATTGGCATATCAGTACACTGAGATACACTATCTGCACCGAACAATGGAGAGTCACTTGGCTATTGTAGAGCTGTATGTTTTATGTTTTTCTTTGGCATTATTATCAAAGGGAGAGATAAACAATATGATAAACAAAGAGCTCATATCTATCTAAGGGAGAGATAATCTGAGAAAGTCAGGGAGATTTTTGTATATTTGTTGTTGAGAACAGAAGGAATCCAAGAGTTGAAAAGATCAAATCCATAGAGGAAAGTCTATACTTGTAATGTTGTCATGTACCATAGTGATTAAACATATTAAAATAGCAAGCTAGGGAGACCTTACCGAGCTACAACATTTACTTACATAGTTATAGAGTACATGTTTGGTATGTGTATGGCATATTTCATATTGCTTGTGTTGCCATAAATGCCAAAGGGAGAGATTGATGAACTACAACTGATTGAATACCTAAATGACTTGAAGATCAGTGATTAGAGATCACCGAATACTAAAATGATAAGTAAGATAATTAAATCAGTCATTATGTTGTCATTGATGTCAACTAGTTTGACAGTACTTATCATGTTAGTTACAAATATCTAAACATCTGTAAAGAGGAGAGAAGAGATGAAGAACTAAGATATCTACATAGAGGAAGATGAATATAACAGATGAGGATAAGGAATAATTTGGGTAACTTATTGATGAGTCTATGACTTCATATTGTTGACTTGATTATGTTGCATTAATCTATTATGGAGAAGGAAGAAAAATGTACAAGGAAATGTGGTCGATAAATGAAACATTTTAGTATACACTGAGCCAGTGTAGTGTATACCGAGAAATCATATTAACTGAGCTTGTATTTGCAGATGCATTTCTTTGTTAACCGACTATGGATGAAAGTATTAAATGCTTAAGTTTAGCCAATAGAAATTGATGAGCTAGAAATTGTTATGATTTGGAGATTGAGGATAAAGTTTGTTATAAGCTCCATGGCTAACAAAATTCAGAGAATATCTACAGGATGGAATTGAAACGTGTTATTGACACAACTATCAAGGAAGGTTTAAGAGGCAAAATCTATGAAGGATATTAAGCGGAAAAATCTGACAGTTGATATGAAAATGGTTTATTTGTCTATATAAAAGATATGAGTTTCTTTATTGAAACATGCCGAAAGAAAGAAGACTGTAGTGATTTTGTGTGAATACAGTTTCATGCATGCCTGATCAGATTGGTTAAAGGAGAACCAAACTACAGAATGGTATCAAGCGTCAAAGAGCTATTACTAAGTGAAAGTAAGTTAAGGAAGTGAATTGATATTTTTGAGCGTCATGTTTGCACAAGACAATGGCTAGGAATTTATGAGAGAAAATTCCTCTCTTGGAAGAATGATCGAATCAATCTCAAGGTTCCTTCTGGATGGGTCTCAATGGCTTGGATAGCTCAAAGGAAGACAAATGTGAATTTGTTAACAAGGAGGCCTTTGATGGTTTGTATCTCAAGGAGGCCTTTGAACCTCTTCTATCACTTCCTTAATTGGCTCTTGAGACTCCTATGGAGATTCCTCTCTCACCTTGTTATGAGGACTAGTAAATTATGCAGGGAAACAATCAAAAGTCACTGATTGTCCTGGGATTGTAGCCTGCTACTCAAATTCTTTGAAACCATGAAGCCCTTCAAATTCCGTGATATCAAATTCATCATCCACTAGAGGATCTAGATTTATGGGCTCCCCTTGGGTTGCCCCTTCAGCATCCTCTTGATCATCCTCCATGACTCTCCTTCTTTTCATGAATCTCGCAGAGTGGGTTCTTCTACTAAGAGGTACCTAGTCTAAATCATCCTCATCATCCTCTAATAGGGTGTCCATCTAAGTAGGCATTGAGCCTTTCTTTCTTTTGTACACATTTCCTTTGATTACTCCAGCTGGCTTAGCTCCTATTATCTTGAACTTAGTTTTCTTTGTTGTACTAGGAGACTCATGGCTACTGGAAGAAGGCACATCTGGAGGCGCTATGCTCCCTATCATTCTAGTCTTAACCTTCTTGGAATGAGTGGCTGGACCATAGGCTGTCAGGTGCTCATGCCTATACACCATCTCTGGTTTTAGGGGCACAACCTCTATAAACTAGGGTTTCAGAACTTTCTCTCCTTTCTTCTTCTTCCCTTTGGAGGGCTGCTCTAATAGCTATTTCATGGACACAGGTTCCATATGAAATGGGCAAGTGATCCATGCCTTTGTGACCTTGATGACATGCCTAGCCTTGAAGTCAATATCATCATTTTCATCTATGTCTACCTTTGCATTTAGGATAGCCCTAGTATATACTTTGTCCTCATTGTAGATTGGGTCTAAGACATCCTTAGAGTCCACTTCTTTCACATTCTGAGGGATTTTCAATGATAGAGCAGTTTGTGCCAGCTCCAAACTCATCTGGAAATAATCATGGATTTTGAATTCATATTCATCCACATAATTTTCCCAATGATCTTCAATGTGTGGCTCATGTATATAATGTCTTCCCATTATATGGTTGTAAGTACCTATTGGATCAAAACAAGCCCTTATGAGGTTGTATGTAGGTAAAGGGAATTCATCCCATTCGAGAGTCCAAAAATGCCAAGGCTTGATTCTTTTTCTCCTCCAGACTTTTTCCATTTTGGACCTTTCACACTTTCCATCCTCCGAAAGTGTGAAAGTGAGACAAGACCAAAAAAAAAGGAAAACTAACTAAAAAACAAAAGAGACAAGATAGACTTGAGACCTAGAGACAAGAAAAAAGAAGGGGGGGGCCTGAAGCCAAGAGGAAAAAAGTGGAGTGTGGTGATGGGATGATAACAAATACCTCCAATAAAAGAAAGGGAAACAACCCAAGTTTCTTAGAGCCATTCCACCTTGAAACAATCCCATCCTAGAGTGAGCCAAGCATAAGATCTTCAATTAGAGCGATTTTATCATCGTCATCAAGATTGAGGACATTGTAACATCTGCATCTAGTATGTGATCATGTGTGTTCAAATTTTCTTGGAATCTTTTTCCATAAGCCTCCACTAATCATCAACCAATCATTTCCAGATCACTGCCCACTAATTCGAAGTCAGCCAAAAGTCAATTTAACCTTTCTCTACTACCAGGCAGGCATTTATAGACCTAGTAGAGGTTGCTAAAATCACCCTTCCCCTACTACAGATGAGCTTTGTAAGAAGTCTTAAACTCCTTTAGAGGGCTCTTAGACTTGATATGCGTCAGTTCCAAAAATTGATTCTTTTGAACCATTTTGTTCTGAACAATTTTCTTTTGATTTCGTTCAACATTTTCTACTTTGATATTCCTTATTGCTTTTGTTAGATATCATTTCTTTGCTCCTTTTTCTCTTTTTTTTTTTTGAAGCCGGGGTAGCGCTTGGACTATGCTATCCTAGCTTTGAGCATTTTTTTGTTCATCTCATCTTTATGTATTCCTCCTTTTTTCTTTCTCTCTCTTTTCTTTTAGTCTGTGTTCCAGTTAAGATAGGGTTCTGACTCCCAACTTCCTTCATGACCATGGGCATTTCCTGACTCTATTCGAAATCCTATCATAAGAGGCTCATGACCCAAGATCCCTCTTTTAAATGTGCGTTAGTGTTGAGGATGGTTGGTTCTGATGAACTCTTCAAGAAGTCTAAAAATAAAATGTCTCACTTTTGATCTTTGTATCTGGCTTGATGCAGGACAAAACTACATCAAAGAGTTTGACAATGGAAAACCCTTATCTCTTGCCTAGACTACCTAGTGCAAATCTCTAAACTTGAGAAACTTCCACCCCTGTAAACAAAGATCCAACAAAAAGATGCAGATGACAAGACACCGAGAAAACAAAAGAAAAGACTCTAAAGTACAAGAATATACAATATTATACAAAGGGCTAGTCAAGACCCAAAGTAATGCTTTAGAAACTGACTGTTGACTCGCAATGGGACCAATTCTCCATCAAGAGAACTAATCTAAAAGGTATTTTCTCCCAGGATCACTGTGATCTGGAAAGGGCCTATCCACAAACGTTGAAATTTGGTGTGGCTGCCTAGTTTTTCTTTTCCTTTGTCCCACATTAGAACTAGATTAGAGATTTTGAAGGCCTTTATTGTTGCTCTTTTGTCAAACCAATGTTTGACAACTACTTGGTGTTTTGCCACATGTTCTAAGGCCAAGGTTCTTTTCTCTTCAAGGTCCAATAAGTTCATGAGATGAATCTGCACCCAATCCTCACCCTTGACATATTGATCCATGAATCTCAAAATTGGTATTTTTAGGTTCATCAGAAAAATAGGTTGTAGACCATAGACCAGCTAGTAGGGAGAGGTCCCCAAGGAATTCTTGATTCTCATGTGATTTTTCCATGGAGCATATTTCAACTAAGTGTGCCAATCCCTAGGATTATCATCCAAGAGGTGTTTTATTACCGTGATTAAGTTTTTGTTTGTCAATTCAGCAACTCCATTCCCTTGTGGATAGTAATTGGATGAGAATTTGAGAATTACCCGATTCTCAAAGGCCCATTGGATGAGAGTTGCAGATGAGAAATAAGGAGCATTATCACATACTAGGAAGAATGGCATGCCAAACCATGTGATGATGAATTCTTCTAGGAATTTGATTATCACCTCAGTATTACAATTCTTTAGAACCTATGCTTATGTCCAGTGCATACAGTAATCAGTTGCAGTCAAGATGTATCAGTGCCCTATAGATGATGGAGGATTAATCATTCCCACAAAATTGAGCCCCCACTGGGGGAATGGGTGCACTTTGTAAAATGGTTGTAGGGGCATTGTCGAATGTCTTTCTTGGATGGCACTAGTCTGGCAAACATGACAAGAGCGCACATGCTCATGAGTGTCTTTGAACAAAGTGGGCTAGTAATAGTCAGATCTCAATATTTGATGGGCCATGGCTTCTACCGATCCTTGCCTAGTACCATACTTATCATGAAATTATGTGAGAACCTTCTCAACTTCAGTCTAATCCAAACAACGTAGATAGAGGCCATCATAATTGTGCTTGTAGAGCTTCCCATTTTTCAGCATGTATGAACTACTTTTATTCTTTAGAGCTCTCCTTTGTGAACTGTTCAAACCTTCTGGGAAACAATTTTGCAATAGATAGTAAACAATGTCTTGATACCAAACATCAGTGATCACTCCTTCATTGGTGTACACTTGGCACACCAAACCTTTCTCAGTTTCCACCATCATCTGGGTAAGACCTTGACCTCTTACTAATTTCATTGGTTGGATCTCGATGTTGAACTCTTGAAGTAGAGCCATCCACTTCCCTCTTCTTTCTCCCAATTCATTTTTCATCAGCAAGGACTTGACTGTTGGATCCAGAACAATGGCAATGACCTTACTCCGAAGGATGTAGTGTCTGAATTTCTTGATAGCCTTGACCAAGGCAAAAGATTGTTTGTCCAGATTTAGGTATTTTATTTTTGCATTCTTCAGAGGAAAGCTCATGAAATCTATCAGTCATTCATCTTCTCCTTTCTTCTATGTGAGGATCCCCACAAATGATTGTTCTGATGCAAAGGAATAAACCTTGAATGGTAGAAGATAGTCGGGGATGACCAGAACTGAAGCAGTGGCGACAGATGTCTTGATTTCTTTGAAGGCTTCTTTAGCTGGATTGTTGCACTCAATCTTAGAATCTTTCTTTAACATATCATTCAATGGATGCACTATCTCTACAAATCCACTAATGAACTTTCTGATGAAGTTAATTTTTCTGAAGAATGATTTCAACTCCTTCTAGTTGTTTGGGGGAACCAATTTGAGAATAGCCTTAACCCTCTCCAGGTCAATTGAGATGTCGGTCTCGGATATGATGTGCCCGACAAGTTTTCCTTGGGTTACCCCAAAGACACACTTCTTAGGATTTAGAGAGATTCCATAACATCTACACCTTTTCAGTACTTTTCGTAAATCTTCAATGTGGTCCATGTGGTTCCTGGAGAAAACTGTGAGGTCATCTATATAGATGACAATGCATTTTTTGACTAGGCCTTTCAACGCCTCATCCATAGCTCATTGGAATGCAACACCTGCGTTAATCAGACCAAATGGTATACAACAATAAGAAAATGTTCTCCATTTTATTGTGAAGGCTATTTTCAGATGGTCTTCTTCTTTTACCATAACTTGGTTCTACCCAGACTATCCATCCAGGAAAGACATCATTTGGGAACCATTAACCACCTGCAATACTTCATCAAGGGATGGCAATGGGTAATTGTCCTTTTGAGAAGACCTGTTCAAATTTTGAAAATCTACACAGAGTTGAACCTCTCCGCTTTTCTTTCTCACTGGGATGAGGTTGGCTACCCAAGTTGAATGCCGGATAGGGAAAATAATCTTGGCATTGAACAATTTTTGTACCTCCTTTTGCATTACTAGTTCGATCATAGGGTTCACGGGCCTCTGTCTTTGGCGGAAAGGCTTAGCATCTAGGTTCAAAGGGATGTTGTGAATGATAACATTGGGATCATAGGTTTTCAAATCTTCATAGCTCCATGCCATGATGTCTTTGTACTCAGTGATTAGCTTGACCATCTTCTTCTTTTCTTCAGCTGTGCTGACCTTACCAATATGGACTACTCTGGGTTGAAGCTATGTACCCAGGTTGTAGAGCTCGTAATCATCACCGCCCACTACTAGTGTTTTTCCTCTTACCTGAGCATGTTCATCTTTATCAAAAATCTTTTCTAGAGCTGCCATTCCTCTCAAAATGGAGTTGGTCTTCAAATTTAAGATCCCCAAGTCATCTGACTCTTCCATTTCATCTTCTTCTTCATCAATGCTTTGTTTGTCAAAGATGCTAACATTCATGATAAATTATAATATCTGTTGATCATCTTGGAATACCTGGAATTTTTTGATATTGTCAGGGACAACTAGTATAGCCACTAGTTCCATGAAGAATTTCTTCAATTTAGATTTTTCCAGCGGTTGTAAAGAGCTCACCGATACTGCCAAGGCATCAACAACAATATTCTTTCTCCTACGGATACTTTAGATGTTAAAGACTTCAAAATATTTGATCAGATCCCAAACATGATTGTGGTAGGAGGCCAATCACTTGTCAATGTAGGAATACCATCTCCAGATCTCCCAGACTATCAACTGTGAGTCACCCTCAACAACTAATGCTTCCACTTTTTTCTCATGTGCCAGGAGAAGACCCTGAACTAGAGCCTCGTACTTGGCAAAATTGTTGGTGCAGTAAAATTGTAGCTGATAGGTAGCATAATATGAACCCCCACAAGGGTTGACCAACTCAATCCTAGCTCTTGCTCCTTGTTTACACTTGGAGCCATCGAACCAAAGTTTCCAAATAGGGTGATTCTTATGGGAAGATGATTTGACTTGGACCTCTGGAGTCACCTCCGGCAGATGTACATTAACTTGGGGTTCAATAGGGACATCAAGTGGTGATATGTTCTCTATACTTAGGGCCTCCAAATTCTCTTTGTCTAAGTATTCCCTTTTGGAAAGGGGAACCCATTTCATCTTTTGTTTTCCCTTCGCATCGTGCCAAAATTCATGACATGGGGGCAGGCAACCATCGTCAGAAGAGATCCATTCTTCCTATATAACATATTTAATTTTGGGATTCTAAGGCTTCTCACAAAGAGGAAATCCATCCTCACTTGAATGTGTCATGGTGTTGTTCCTAGGCATAGATGTACAAGACATTTGGCTCACTACTTGAACCACCGCGTCTTGGCAATCTTGGCATGTAATTCTGAGTGATTTGTCTGATGGAGATGATAATACCCTAGTATCATCAGTATGTTTAGGTCAGCATCTTGGCTGAGATGCCTCATTTTTTTCATCATACCCCCTATGAATTCCATGAGAGTCTCCTCAGGAATTTGGGTATCCACTAACCCTTGCACTGGGCTATCGTTTGAGTTCTCCTCTTCTTTGAAAAGGAATGTAAAAGTCTTATCAAACTGATATACTCCCAGGTCAGCTTGTGAGAACAAGATTTCATTTGGGGCATTGTACTCAGTTATCATCTATTTGAGCTTAGGCTCCACATCGATCTTGATTTGATTATTGATGCCCCTCCATGGAAGCCAAAGTTGAGTAAATTCTATGGAGAACCAACCTCTCATAGATCAGGTCGACCCTCTGTTGAGAAACATGCCATATGTTTCTAGGATTTCCACCATATGTATGTCAATGCAATCCTAGATTTTGGGGTCAGTGGTCAATTGTATGCATGTATCCTTCAAGACTCCAATGATTTTGACCTCCATTTTGTCAAGTTGGATCACTACCCTGTTAGTCGGTTGAGGGTCCATCCCCAACTTCTGGCATATGGAAATGGCATAACGTTACATGAAGCCTCTAAGTCAATTAAATAGTTGTGAAGGTTCCTCCCAAAGATCTTGAGGCTAAGAAAGAATGGGAGTACTTCTACCCTATATTTGAATATAGTCGGCATCGCCTCTGCCGCATTCACGTTGGATACATTTTTGGGGTTATTGCTAGATGAGGCTGATTTAGAATGATCTAGTGACTTCAAGAGGGCTTCTCTTTGAGTGGGACAACTTTGTAGCTTGTCATACATCAACATGTTAGTTCTAATCTTCTTCAACTCCTCTATTGTGATGTAATTTTCATTGGTCCAGACTGGATTTTTTAACAAAGTGGGTTGATGTTGTGTTGTTGGAGCGAAAGTGGGACCGGTACCTCTCAGGGGCATGGGTTATTGCTAGCCCTTGGATCAGGTGGAGTGGGATGCATTCTTGGGGGAATGCCATTAGTCAAAGCTCCTCTTCTACTACTCAAGTTATAGGTGTTTTTAATATTGTTCTGAAAAGCATGGACCTCGGATTACTCCGATTGACTTTCTTGATTGAAAGGGAAGACAAATTCTTCTTCTGCTATGTTGTCGATGGGAGTTCCACCCGTACTTGGATCATATGAATCAAAGACCATGGCACTGAAGTGGGTCTGAGAACTTTTAGGATCTTGGGTTTTTTGGTTGTCAAACTCTCCTTATAATCATTATCTAGTTGGTACATGTTGGGAGCTTGGGAAAAATTTACCTCAGATGAGTTGAAAAAATTAGCATTGTCCGAGGGTATGCTACCATTATTTCGACATGTGTTCCATGTTTTGTTCATTTGTTGTTGACCAAATTGCCTATCTTGGGAAGTGTTCCCATAACCTCCACCATTGTTTTTATTGTAATTTCCATAATTACAATTCTGGTTTTGGGAGTAGGTATTTGGGGTAGCAACCAGGCATTGGTAGTTCCCCTGGTTCTAAGATGGGTTGAGCTTCATTCTAGTGATATCTCCGGTCAACTGGGACAATGTCTTTTTCATAGCATCCAGCTTGTTCACTAGAGCATGGCTGGCTCATTTGGAACAACAATCTTTTGTTCACATGGGGCTGCCTTATGTGCATCATACCTAGGGTATATGATGGCTAGTGGTGGGGTAGAAACATATGGAGCTGGTACTGGATTGAGCCTTGGGGTGTGTTGCACTGGAAATTGATTGTTCTCTATGAACGAGCCTGTCATAGCAGCATTTCCTAATGTTGGTGGAATACCATAATTCCCACCTACTTGTGGTTCCATCTATTGGGTAAACATGATAGCCTCATCACATACCTTATCTAGAGTGTCTATGTTACCTAGGGGCAACCTTTTCAAAAATATGGATGTTAATGGATCTAAGGCACGCAAGTAAACTTGTATAGCAGCCCCAACTAGTACAGTATAAGGAGCCTGAAGTTTCTGGTACATCTTATGAAAATGATGATTGAACATAGCTATTGATTCATTGAGGTCCTTTCTCACTGAGATGAACTGGTGATGAAGAGTTGTCAAATCCACATACAACTTCAATTGATTAAGGAATTTTGTTTCAAATTTTGCCCATATGGGGATGGATCCTCATGAAAAGATTAGATACCAATTATATGCAAATTCCCCCAATGTGTATGGGAAGAGGTGGTACATGACATCTTGATGAGAAATCTCCTTATGATTGCATAATTCCTTGAATGCATGAACGTGTTCTTCCACTGTCCTGGATTCTCCATAGATGAAACATGGGTAGAATTTCTTAGGATTCTTGGGTATCTAGTGGAGCTCTCCTTGTATTTCCAATGGAGAGCTTTGAGCATTTGCGAAAAATTCCATTGGAGCTAGTGGTGGAGGAGCAGCAAGCAGGGCAACAATGGTTGGAAATGGAGGAAGATTAGGATGATCTGAAGTGTCCTCTTCATGCTTTATTCTATTGCTATGAGGTCTGCAAACTTCTCTAAGTTCAAGGAATTCCCCTTTTTTTGGTGAAGATCTGAGGACTCATTCAAACCTTTCAGGGGAGAATGATCTGATATTCTGAGGTTTCTCTTTTGAGGGCTCTCCTTCTAGTGCCACTTCTGTTGAGCATCGTGTTTGCACGAGACAATGGCTAGGAATTTACAAGAGCAAAGTCCTCTCTTGGAAGATTGATGGAATCAATCTCAAGGTTCCTTCTGGCTGGGTCTCAACTGCTTGGATAGATCAACCGAAGAAAAATGTGAATCTATTAACAAGCAGGCCTTTGCTAGTTCGTATCTCAAGGAAAACTACAAAAAAAAATTTAGGATACCACAATGTTTCTCTTTTTTTTTTGGATTTTCAGATTTAGAATAAAACAACATTAATCTAATTAATCTACTTAAAAAATTGATTTGCAAAGAGGGTAAGAAGTAGTAGGGTAACAAGAATTTTAAAGGAAATTTTTGAAAAGAAACTAATGGACATAAACTTATACCACACCACTTTGTGAATTAAAAGACTGAAGAGATAAGGAAACCCACAAAATAGAGATCAGAACATATCACAATCTTCAGCTATATGGATGCAATCATCAGGGGAATGAAACAAACGTAGACGTATGATAAGCCAAAACTCATCAGATCACAAAGCCACCACAAATGTGCATACATGTGAGACAATTTAATCTTTAAGACCCAAAAGAATAATCTTCTCAAAAGTTTGTCACAACAAAGCAATGTGATACCAGCAAACACTGAACTAATAATCATAGATTTAAAACCATCAAACAATCAATTGGCTCTTTGAAATAAATGAATGAGAAAATCACACATGCACAAATTTTGAATAGATAGCAGAAATATCACACAATGAATGAAGCACCAATTGTATATATTTCATTAATGATCAAATTGACCCTCATTACATCATTTTATTATAATTTATAGAGCTGTGCTCTTATTTTTGTAGCTAGGGTTTCGACTACATGAAACTTGGAAATAAATTCTAAACTAGAGATTACATAAAGGAAACTACTTCTAAAACTTAGTTAAACAACCCTAGCAGGGAATAAAACCTTGTGCATTACAAAACTTTGAGCAAATCATGCATTAAACATCTCAAAAATAGAGCTGGAACTCGTGCATGCTCTTGATAATCTTCACATTTTTTCCCTTGATCCTTGGTTGCAGCCTCTCCACATGGACTCAACTAGAAGAGATCCCAAAATCATGCAGAAATGACCCCAAAAAAGAAGCCCAGTTGACTGGAAAATCAACTTTGAGATAACTAGAGTTAAACTTCAGACGTGCCAAAAAATAGACAAATCCCAATAGTTGGTCCGAAAAAACCAAGCCCCAAAAATGACTAAGTGTCAAGTCCTTCACTCCCAAGTTCGAACTTCAAACTTTCAGAGGCCGAAAGTTCTCTAGGGCTAAAAGGCCCAAAAATAGGCACTGAAAAAATGACTAAGTACAAAATTTTCATTTTCTATTCACAAAATTTGACTGAGTCTAGACTGGCTGCTCACTGACTTGGAAGTACTTCTAGATGTGCCTTTTAGAACCTATCCACAATCTCTAGGACTTCTTCAAAGTTGGGCATCTTGACCCCTTCAAGGATTTCTTGTTGTTTGTCTCAGAAGGCGATCAACTCTCTTGCAAAACTTTGTATTTCTTCTTCTCGAGACAACATTCATTGGATCTCTTCCTTCTGATAAAACATCTGTTGAAGGTCCTCCTTTATCTTGACTGCCTGAAATATAGCCAAGTATTGATTGATGATGATGTTTATAGAGTGAATGGTTTCATCATCATCTTTGTCATTTAGATCCAAGTCCAAACCCTCAAAGAACTTATGCAATTCTTTTACAAAAAGTAGGCTCTTATCTTTCCTCTTGTCCAACCTTTTGAGCACCTTCTCAAAAATGGTTAATGCTCCTGTTATATCCTGGATCCATTGCTCAAAATTATCCATCTCCGATCCTTCATATACTTTTACCAAAACTTGGAAGTGTTGCTTCCATGTTATTACCAAGTCATCCAGTATCTTGTGCCATTTTAGGATCTTTTCCTCCATGCCATCCTCTTCACTCATGATTTCTACTATGGAGGTGATTCCTTGAAGAATGCCTCTAAGAGGTCTCAGAATCTTCTTGAGAGATACCTCTGCAAACTGCTCAAAATCCTATTTCTAGTCTACACAAGCCTGTACAAAAGAATGTGGGATATCTGTACTTATTATATCCCTTTTCTCCAAAATGGCCTGTAATGAGGCCTCAAGGTTACTAGGGTCAATGGGACCCACTGTCTTGAGAATGAATCTCTTCATAGCTTCATTTTTCTCCATCAGAGCCTTTATTTTCTCCTCATCTTTATCCATGAATCCAAGGACGTGTTTCATTCTGAGGGTGGCCAGAGTTTTACTTCCCTCCCTGGTTGGTTCCCCCAAATCTACCTCCTCTAACATGTAGTCATCTGGAGTGATCTCAGCTGTGTTGATGCTCATTGTGGGAACCACTACTTGAGCCTTCCACCTTCCCACCTGATCCTACATGACATATGATAGCATCCTTGCTTGGGTACTGGGTCTAGCATGATGGAATACTTTCCCTAAAGTTATCATGTTCGCCTCATCATTAGTGTATACCCTTGTCCTTGGCTAGATCTCCTTGGTAAACCAAGTAAGCTTGGAGAAATCATTGAGGATCTCATAGGGAGCTGATAGAGTCAAGGTAGTAGCTTGGTATTCCACTTCCATTTCTTCATGGCCTTCCTCTCCTTCTCCTTATGTCTCTTGTTCTTCCATCACATTTTTCTCCCCCTCCCCATGTGTTTGTTCCTCTTCTTCAATCATCTGTTCTCCTTCATCTATTTTTTCTTCCATAGCAACTTGTTTCTCCTCCTCAGCATGTTCCTCTGATCCCACATGTTCTTCTTCCATATTCTCCTCACTAGCTACCTATGTTTCCTTCTCAAGTTCTTGAGAACCATGTGCTACTATTTCCTCATGATCTGGTGATGGTATGTGAACTTGGGGAGAAATATCTAGTGTGGGAGGAGTAGGAGACACAAGGGGAGTGGTTGAAGGTAGTAGTAGAGGTGGCGAAGTTGGCATAGGAATATGGGAAGGTGGAGGTGGAGTAGGAAATGAAATGGTATGACCTAAAGGTGGAAGCATAGTTTTTGGTGGTGTTTGATGTGGAGGTGGGAGTGGAGTTGGATGCATAGGCAGAGGTGGAGGTGGAACCATGGGTGAGACCAAGGGGAATTGTACCACTACATCTTCTTCAAAAGTGACACCAATGGAAGGGTCCTTTTCTATCTCTATTATTTCCTTTTGAACCTTTGTTATCACTTCCTTAATTGGCTCTTGAGACTCCTGTGGAGCTTCCTCTCTCACCTTGTTATGAGGAATAGTAAATTGTGTAGGGAAAGAATCAAAAGTCACTGATTGTCCTGGGATTGTAGCCTACTACTTAGATTCTTTGAAACCATGAAGCCCTTTGAAGTCCATGATATCAAATTCATCATCCACTAGAGGATCTAGATTTATGGGTTCCCCTTGGGTTTCCCCTTTAGCATCCTCTTGATTATCCTCCATGACTCTCCTTCTTTTCATGAATCCTATAGAGTGGGTTCTTCTGCTAAGAGGGACCTAGTCTAAGTCATCATCATCATCCTCTAACAAGGCATCCATCTGAGTAGGAATTGAGCCTTTCTTTCTTTTGTACACATTTCCTTTGATTACTCCAGCCGGCTTAGCTCCTATTATCTTGAACTTAGTTTTCTTCATTGTACTATGAGACTCATGGCTACTAGAAGAAGGCACATCTGGAGGTGCTATGCTTGCTGTCATTCTAGTCTTAACCTTCAGCGGCCACACCATAGGCTATTGGGTGCTCATGCCTATACACCATCTCTGGTTTTAGGGGTGCAACCTCTTTAAAATGGGGTTTCAAAACTTTCTCTCCTTTCTTCTTCTTCCCTTTGAAGGGTTGTTTCGGTAGCTGTTTCACAAGCACAAGTTCCATATGAAATGTGTGAGTGATCCATGCCTTTTTGACCTTGATGAAATGCCTAGCCTTCAAGTCAATATCATTATTTTCATCTTTGTCTACCTTTGTATTAAAGATAGCCCTAGTATATACTTTGTTCTCATTGTAGATTAGGTCTAAGAAATCCTTAGAGTCCACTACTTTCACCTTCTGAAGGATTTTTAGTGATAGAGTGGATTCTGCTAGCTCCAAACTCATCTAGCAATAGTCACAGATTATGACTTCATAGTCATCCACATGATTCTCCTAGTGATCTTTAATGTGTGGCTCATGTATATAATGTATTCCCATTATATGGCTGTAAGTACCTATTGGATCAAAATGAGCCCTTATGAGGTTGTATGTAGGGAAAGCGAATTCATCCCATTCGAGAATCAAAGCCTTACAAATCTTCATATCAGGCACACAATGGGGCCCTATGGAAATTGGTAAATCCAAACAGTGTTTCTTCTTGTTCTTAATGTGCTTGTGTGCATCCGACAATTGTCTCACTATGCGAAGACAAAAGAATCATTGACAATCCAAAAGTCTGGGCTATTATTAGTGTAGAACTCCTTCTTGACCAGTTGTGGGTACATTGTGAATGACCATGTATGTAGTTCTCCCATAATCCCAACCTTTTTCAAACCTAGGTACTCTTCTCTATTCGCTAGTAGATACACAACATATGATGTCATGTAAAAGTGTGGGTCTATTTTTACTCTCACAAGCTGCTCATCTAGATTGTTGCTCAGGATGGTGGCCCATTCGAACCTTGCCTACCACTCCCTTATCTTCTCTATGAGCATGATCATCTAGGGTTCCAACTAACTATACTTGGGCAATCTATACACCTGGATGATCATGGTGATGGCTGCATGGATATCTTCCCTCATATAGCCCCTCTGCATATCAATCTGATCTAGCTTGTTCTTGGGTAAGGATTGTATAAGATATTCATTGTTCACTATGTTATGAGCTCGCACAACATCTTTGTTGTATAATTCCACTCCCTTGTTTATGTGAAAGTTATAAAAATTGTCGACCCCCTTTGGTAGGTGGAAGATATCCTCAATATTATCAGGTCTCAGATCTAGGACCACTTCTCCTACACTGTTCTTCACCATTCTTTCGTCAGGTACATAGTGTCCTACCAAAGTATTTATCAAGACCAAACACAAGATGGAGATAGGATGTGGTGCTGCATTCACTAGAGAGAAATGTACTAATGAAATGCAGTCCTTAGATCTCCCCTTTGGTCAGGCGCATTTGACCAAGTAATCATTCTAGCTAACATGGAAAATGTTGGTATCTGTGATATCTGCATGCAGGTTGGCCACTTTCTAAGGAGGATGGTAACCTTTATATTGATACTTCATTGTTGGGGACATAACTTTCTCTACCATCTCTGCCAAGAGCAAGTGACATGAATCAGTAACATGAAATTATAGGAGAGAGAAAAAATATCTCAAAAAAAGAAAGAATTCTGACAAACTAAGCTTAGAAGAGCTCTGAAAGACCCTTTTCGGTCTTTCAGACCTTCGAAGGTGCAAGACCTCCGAAAGGCTGAAAGGGCTGAAACTGCAAAAAAAAGGCTTGAGAAACAACACTTAAGAATACCCCCTTTTTGGCCTTTTGGTGAATCAGAGGTGTAAAATCTTCGAAGGCCAAAACCTCCAAAATGTTGAAAAATGCCTTAGAAGATTGAGTTGAAATTTTTTTGGTATGCATATAGACTTTGGCAAGTCAAAGAAATGAGAGTTTTGGCATGTGACAATGTCAAAACTAGCACATGCAATTGAGCTCGAGTTGAAAAATTTGGACCTTTGGTTTCAGTGAATCGGGGTGATGGGATGGTTCGGTGTGCGACAACACCAAAACACTGAAACAACAAAGCACTTAGGAGATTTGGAATGGCTGAAAGTTTTGAAATTTTTGGTCTGCAAAGGTCCAAAACATTGTGGCTGAAACTAGGGTTTCATTTTGTCAGACTCAAAAATGAGTCTGACGGTGAGTGTGACCACAAACTTGCCAAGGGGGTTAGAGGGAACAACCTCAAGACCCCTGAGGCTGAACTAGACCAATGAAAAATCAAACTAACCCTAAACAATAGGCCTAAAACCCTAACTAGGCCTACAAAATAAATAAACCCTAACTACAGACTAAGAAAAAGAAATGAAAATGAAAGGTAGAGAGGGAGAAGATAAAGACCAACCTCTAGGAAGTTGGTGGACGAAGATGAAAAAATGAGACCAAGGTGACAAGCTAGAAGCAAGCGACACACGAAGAAAGCTCCAAAAGCAATAAGTTGGAAAGTGAACAAGTGAGGGTTAAAAGCCCGGTTCGTGCCTTTTATAGGCAAATCGGTGGGTGACGTCAACCCCCCGTCGATCGCCCTTTCAACCTTTCAGGGATATCAGACCTCTGAAAGGTTGAAACGCCAAAAGGCTGACTCCCTTTTTGGGAGTCAGACCTCCCAACTTTTTAGACGTATGAAAGTTCAAATCCCACACGGGTCTAGAAATGCCAAGGCTTGATTCTTTCGCTCCTCCAGACTTTCGCCATTTCAAACCTTTCACACTTTTGGTCCTCCAAAAGTGCAAAAGTGTGACAAGACTAAAAACAAAGGAAAACTAACTAAAAAACAAAAGAGACAAGACAGACCTGAGACCTAGAGACAAGAAAAAAGAAGGGGGTCCCCTAAAGCCAAGAGGAAAAAAGGGGAGCGTGGTTGTGGGACCACAATAGATATATTGATCAAAGGATTTGTATGGGCTTAGAATAAATCTGAACATCTACAAATTGAGTTGTATTGTAATTAGATCAACTACTATTTCAGTTTAACCATTGATACTGATACAAGGGTAGAGAGACCTGAGGGGCCAAATGATGGAACACCCTACAGATCCAGCCTTTCTCAACAACATGTATGAGCAACAACAACATAGTGAGAGAGAGAAAGTAGGATCATTGATATATCATTTCATTCAAATTGATTCATACATGTCGAGCTGTAAGGCTTTCTAAGTTACGGCTAGATATTACAATGAATTACAGAAGTCCTCAAACATGAGAGGATTTGCCCACAATCTTGATTCTAATAACTTCTATCTCATATCAAAACTAACTCCCTAAACTCTAACCAAACAACTATACATATACAAGAGGCTACCGAGCTGATTCATCCTTCAGATCCATAATCAACAAAAGGAATGGTCAAATTTGGGACCACACACTTCCCAATGATGGATACCAACATTAAATCCACAACCCATAATCAATGCACAAGTCACCTCAGCAAAAACTCAAAATAAACTACTCGGTAAGAAAGGATGACCAAGCAATAGACAAGCATCACCGAGTGCCAGTGAAACAACCAACTGCCTAAGAGATACTGACCATACTTGGTAACCAAAGGAAACCAACCAACTACCTACCAACTCGGTCAAAGCAAGAACCGAGCAACATAGACAAACTTCAAATCTTTTTGGTGACACAGGATTGCCAAGGACTCGAGATACTCCTACATTAGATACAAAAAATATCTTAACCGACTGGACTTAACTGTCTTATGTTATGCCCCTATGTCATTCAATGAATGTACATTGTTATCTTATCAACCCCATAGTGAATTTTGGTTGAACGATAACTGTTAATAGTCTTAAATCCTCTAACAAGGTCACACCTAAAAGTGTGGTTGTAACCTTTAACAGAGTTGCCTCTTCATCGAGCTCACTTCAGAATAGTGAAAATTATTTTGGGTTACTGGTCCCAGGTGGTTTTTCTCTTAACAGGGTTTCCACATTAAATCATTGTGTTATGTGTTTCTATGATGATTTCTTTATGTTCATAATTTACATACTACATATTTGATTTGATCAGTAATTACTGTGAGTTAATTAGCTAGTAATCGGTAAAGGCATAGACAGTTTAAGAGTTTTTGTTACCAAGCTGTAGAATTTGTTGAAATTATTTTTAAAGTTACATCTTAAGATTTGGGACTGTAGGATAACTAATCAAACTGATTCACCCCCCCTCTCAATTATTCTAACAATGAAAGCATCAGTGTATCCTATAGTGATATGAGATGTACAAAGGCTATTGTTAGGATTATAGAGATGACTTACATCACACCAGAAGACAATCGATGAGGTTTCCATACATGCCATGGTAGAAACATCATAGGAATGCTAGCATAGTCACCATCATTCTTGTTAGAAATATGACGTGGTTTTTTCATAATTCTAACATGTACTCAGTCATCAAAAGTTCCAACAAAAAAACCATGGTGAGGATTCCCTTTGATGTTTGTCAAACTTGTGATGTGGTTTTGTCTAAATTATGACGAAGAGCCGTCTAAATCTAACCCAAATGTACTAGTGTCACCTTCTTCATACCCAAGGTCATTCTTTTCATTTGTATTCCTCTGGATTTCAAGTAATGAATTAAGATTTGTAGTTCTAATCATAAACTTCTCCCTATAATCACCAACTCATCTATTAGTTCTTCAATTTCCTTTTGCATCCTCCAAAGTAGCCACAAGTCTATTGCATTCATCAGATCTCTCATTTAGGGTTTGACTTAGGTTTTCTTTATTCTTCTTCATATCCTCAATTTCATTTTTCATCCTCATCACCATGGATTGCATCTTATTCTTCATGACTACATTCTCTTTCTTGATTTTCTCACATTATTTAGTTTTATCCTTCAAATCTTGACTCAACTATTCATCATCTGAGCTTTCACTATCATTTTTATTTATGTGTTCACAGAGTTCCCTTTCTCTTTGTCTTGGCTTGCTTCAACTATGATTTCAATGAATTAATGAAGATCTGATCTTCTCTTAGATCCCTCTACAATACTTCAGCTTTACTTTTGTTTGATCAAGATCTTCCAATGCAACTATGAGTTTTTCATGCAACCTTGAATCCATTCTTCCTTCCTAGATCACCCTCAAGTTTCAATCTTCCTTCAAGGGACTTGGGTCTGATACAAATTGTTAGCAGGATGGAACATTGAGGGGAGGGTGAATTAGCATTCTAACAATTTTAACCTTATTAACTCAATTCACAAACTTATTAATGCATAAGTTAAAAAGTAAAGTGCATGAACATAAAATAAATAAGCACACCACCATGACACGTGGATTTTATCATGGAAACCCTATTAGGGGAAAAAAACATGGTGGATATGACACCAATAAGCCAATACTCTATAGAAATATTGTCTTGCAATAAGTTAGGAATACACTTACATTCAATCTCAATGCCTAGAGTTCACTACTCAAGTACAATAAGGGCTACAAACCTACAAACAAAGATCACTTCCTTACAAAGATCAATACAATGATTAATAGAAAATGAACTTCCCAAAATAGCATACAACTATGTCTGATTGTAGTTCCATGTAAATGCAAAATTCAGATCTGAAGCATATGGGGGCCAGCAAGAATTTGAGTCCACCTTTTGGCCAAAAAGTGGAACTACTTTTCCTATTTTTTCAAATTCATCCTATTTGAACAACTTAGAGATTGAATATTAAAAAAAAATCAGTAAAAGAAGTTTTAGTATTCAAAGACTACTTTCCAAATATGCAATTTATTTGAATACCCAAATGAAAAAAATTCATTTTCAAAAGGCAAATTACTAAAAGCCACATTTTAGAAGTCCTTGTTTCATAACCATCCTATGCATGTGTACGAAAAGAAAATTTTGACCTAAATGAAACTATTTCTCCGAATCCTTTTGGGGATGGTATGTAACACAGTTAATAATGATGACAATATTTTTTTGTATTTTTTATTGAATACTTTTTTTATTAATTTTTTATTGGGCATAACTTTTATTTTTAAAACCTCTCATGTACGACAAAAACATAACTTTTTTAATTTTTCTTTTTTTTAAAGTGTATAATTGTCTCTAGTTTTATGTCATATAATTTGTTTTGCAAAAAACTTTCAAATAAAAAAAGTTATTAAAATAACAAGAAACCATGTTATCTCTAGTTTGTAGACCCATTTTAATAGAAATTTAATGAAAAATAGAAAAAAAAAATCAAGTTTAAAAACAAATTATATATTTAGAATTTGCATAGTCTGATCTATAGGGGGGTTCTTTTGTCAAAAAATTATACAGAAAATCCATTCCAATTTGTGGCCAAACTCTATTTTTTTGTCTACAAATTGAGATGGCCTCCAAGGTTCAAGTCAAACTAGATCTAAAGTTAGGGGTTGGTTAACCAAGCCTTTTCCCAAAGCTAAACCCGAAGTAATTTTAGAGGCAAAATTTGAAATTTTAAGGAACAAAGTCCCACTTTAATTGTTACCAAATTTTAGGAATGTAACCCCGTTCCTTTTTATAAACATTAGTAATTTGGGGAAAATGGAACAGGGTCCTGCTTAGAAACAGGATAACATTCCTAAAATGGAATGGGACCCCATTTTGAAAATGGGTAACATTCCATAAAATGGAATGTTACCCCTTTTCAAAATGGAGTAACATTCCATAAAATGGAACATTACTCATTTCAAAACGAGGTAGCATTTCATTTTTTAATTTTTTTTTCAATTTTACTAAGAATTATATAATTTATTCTAATGTCCTAAGGAAATGGTTATACAGGGATCACGATGCACTATTGAATAAAATATTTAATTAATTAAAAATTTCAAATAGTAGTATTTTTACTTTTTAAATTTTTTAAATTAATCAATAAGTTTAACCTTTCACAAGTAAAAGTGTTAAAAATAAAAAATCAATTATTTTTAATTTTTAATTAATTCAAAATTTTGATTAGTGGTGCATCTTGATCCTTGTATACACGTTATCATGTCTTAAAGGGTTATAGGTCGTAATGGGTCCTAAATATTCCTAAAGGGTCCTAGGAACATTCAGAACTGATTAGGAACCCCTAGCACCCTTTAGGACCCCTTAGGACTGATTATGAACCCTAGGAGCCTTAGGACCCATTACGACCTCCTAGGAAATATTAATGGTCATAGGAGAAATTAATGGGTCTTATCGGGTCCAAGGACCCATTAATGGACCTACCTAGAAGTTGATTTGGCTGGAAGAGGAAGGGATCATGCTAATAATCAGGGAAACTTTTGTTGAAAATGACATAATGGGTCCTAATGGGCCGTAATGTGTACTAAGAGATCCTAAGGGGTTATAAGTAGTTTTAGGACCCATTAATGAGTCCTAAGGGATCCTAAATGGACTTAGGACCCATTAATGTCTCTTATAACCCCTTAGGACCCCTTATCATATATAATGGGTCTAATGGTGTCATAATGTGTACTAAGGGATTATAAGGGTTGTAATGGGTCCTAGGAGTCATTAATAGGTCCTACAACCCTTACGGACCACTTACAATACATAATGGGTCCTAAGGGATTATAGGACCCATTAATGAATCTTAAGGGGTCCTAAATGGTCCTGGGACCCATTAATGGGTCCTACAACCCCTAAGGACCCATGATGACCCCTTATGATACATAACAGGTCCTAAAGTGTCCTAATCTCTACTAAGTAGTCCTAAGGGGTCATAGGACACATTACTAAGATGTAAGGAGTTCTAAATGATCTTAGGTCTCATTAATGGGTTCTAGGACCCCTAAGGACCCATTTATAATTCATAATGGGTCCTTAGGGGTCCTAATGTGTACTAAGGGGGAAGTCCTAAGGGGTCATATGACACATTAATCATTCCTAAAGGATCATAATGCATACTATAGGGTCCTAAGGGATCCTAATGCATACTATAGGGTCCTAAGGGGTCCTAAATGGTCTTAGAACTCATTAATGGGTCCTATGACCCCTAAGGATCCCTTAAGGCCACTTATGATACATAATGGGTCCTAAGGGGTCCTAATGCATACTAAGGGATCCTATGGAATCCTAAGGGGTTGTAGGATCCATTAATGAGTACTAAGGGGTCCTAAATGGTTCTAGGACTATTTAATAGGTCCTACGACCCTAAAGGGTCCCCCTATAATACATCATGGATCCTAAGGGCTCCTAATGAATACTAGTTGGTCCTAGGACACTTTAATGAATCCTAAAGGGTCCTAAATGGTGCTAGAATTCATTAATGGGTTATACAACCCCTTAGGACACCTTATGATAGATAATGGGTCCTAAGGGTTTATAATGCATACTAAGGGTTCCTAGGACACATTAATGAGTCCTAAATGGTCTTAGGACTCAATAATGGATTCTATGACCCCTTATGATACAAAATGCATCCTAAGGGGTCCAAATGTGTAATAAGGAGCTCTATGATACATTAATCAGTCATCAAGGGTTTTAAATGGTCCTATGACTCATTAGTGGTTGCTACAAATCCTTATGACCCCTTATGATAGATATTATGTCCTAAGTGGTCCTAATGGGTACTAATGGGTCCTAGGACACATTAAGGGGTCCTAATGGGTCCTAAATGGTTCTAGGACTCATTAATGAGTCATAAAAATCCTTAGGACCCCTTATAATACATAGTGGGTCCAAAGGGGTCCTATGAACCCTTAAGATTCCTTAGGACCCCTTATGGTATATAATGGGTCCTAATGGGTCCTACATGTACTAAGGGGTCCTAGGACTCAATAATGGGTCCTAAGGTGTCCTAAATGGTCCTAAGAGTCATCAATGGGTCCTATGAACCTATAGGATCCCCTAGGACCCCTTACAATACATAAGGGGTCCTAATGGGTACTAAGGGAACCTAGGAAACATTAATGGGTCCTAATAGGTCCTAAATGGTAGTAAGACTCATTAATGTTTCCTACAACCCCTTAGGTCCCATTATGATACATAATGGGTTCTAATGCATCCTAACATGTACTAAGGGGTCCTAAAACATAATAATCGGTCCTAAGGGGTCCTAGATGGTCCTAAGACTCATCAATGGGTCCTAAAACTCCTTAGGGACCCTTATAATATATAATGGGTTTAAATGGGTACTAAGGGGTCCTAGGAAACATTAATGGGTCCTAAGGAGTCCTAAATAGTCATATGATTCATTAATGTTTCCTATGAACCCTTGCGACCCCTTAGGAATCTATATGATACATAATGGGTCCTAAGGGGTCATAATGAATACTAATGGATCCTAGGACACATTAATGGGTCCTAATGGGTCCTTAATGGTCCTAGGAATCATTAATGGTTCATATGGCCCCTAAGGACCCCTTATGATACAAAATGGGTCTGAAGTGTTCCTAATGTGTACTAAGGGGTCCTAGGAGAAATTAATGGGTACTAAGGGTTCCTAAATGGTCCTAGGAATCATTATTGGTTCCTAAAAATCCTTAGGACCCCTTATGATACATATTGGGTCCTAAGTGATCCTAATGACCACTAAGGGGTACAGGGACACATTGATGGGTCCTAAATGGTATGGGGACTCATTAATGGTTTATAAGGGGTCCTAAATGGTCCTAAGACTCATTAATGGGTACTAAAGGGTCCTAGGACACATTAATGGGTCCTAAATGATCCTTGGACTCATTAATGGATCCTAAAACTGGTTAGGATCACTTATGATATATAATAGGTCCTAAGGGGTTCAAGTACATACTAAGGATTTTTAGGACACATTAATTGGTTATAAGCTGTCCTAAATTTCCTTGGGAGTCATTTATGGGTTATGGAAGTCATTAATGGGTCCTGTAAGCCCTTAGGGCCCCTTAAGATACATAATGGGTCTTAAAATGTACTAAGGGGTCTGAGGATACATTAGTTGGTCCTATGGAGTCCTAAATTTTTCTAGGACTCATTAATGTTTCCTACAACCCCTTAGGACCCCTTATGATAAATAATAGGTCCTAAGAGGTCCTAATGCATACTATAGGGTCCTAAATAGTCATATGGTGTAGCCATGGTCAAAGGGACCTCAAAGAGACCAATATAATTTTGTAGCAAAAGAAAAGAAAAAAGAAAATAAGACAAGGAAATACAGAGAGAACAAGGAAGATCTTTATTCATTAATCGATGATCAATTACATTCAGTTGGAAACATACATGTCTCTATACATACTAGGATACCACAGGCCTTCTTGATTAAAATATTCAATCAGAGACCTTATTCTAAAGATCATAAATTGATTCCTTAATGACCCTTCTCAAAAATCACCTCTCCAAATATTTATTGCATTACATATGTAGGCATTGTGACATGTACACGGCCCAAGAAATAGATAACATTCCCTGAGAATTGGAAACATGTTAAAGAAAATATAGCAAACCCTAAATCATAAGGGACTTGATCCATGAACCATGCAAGGCCCAAAAAAATAATATTTAGGTCCACACATGATACAAGAACAAATATGTATGCACTATCGAGCTTGAAAAGCCGTAGATTTCTATCACAAGATCAAAATTTACCAATGAACCACAAACTGGCAAGAACACACTACCCGATAGAGAACCAATGATGAATTCACCAATAATGATCCAATAGAGTTGTGAACCTAGGAACATGATCCAAGATAGGACCTAAATACAATTTGATCATTACATAAACTATCTCAAACATATGATGAATCATCAACTTGATCTCTCAGACTGGAAAAAAAGAACAATACTGAACATAAATATTTTTGGTTGATGCGAAATTTCTCAAAACCTAAGATTCTCCTACATCAAGACCTAGGGTATTTAAGAAATTTAATCTCTCACTTTGAAGCCTAATAAGAATAAAAAATATCCAACTCAGCTTGAGAAATCCAAGAATAACCCTCCACTAGTTTGTCCTTCCACTTCACTAAATAATCCAAATACTCCTTTCCTCTAGTACTCTTTCCAACTTTTTTTTCCAAAATCCTTTTAATATCATCCATATTCTTGTTCGGATACTTCTACTTCACTTTTGAATCATCCTCTGACTCATGATATTCTTGGCATAATTGGTGATCAAATGAGTTCAGTATATTATGGTATATGTCTGATGCATATCTAATGGTAGGTTGATCAATTATGATATTGTCATTGATGTTGTACACTCAAAATGTGCACTTCTCTAGGTCTTTGGTTCCAAGAGCATCCATGAATTGGAAGCCTTGAGAAAGTGACTTAGAGCTCCCTAGGCATGGAGTGAAAGGGTGTTTAGAGGGCTCTCAGCTAGAGCTATTAAGCATGCAACCTTGATAGTAAACCATGCAATGGGAGATTCAAAGAGACAAGGGAAAAGATGCCAATATCTTCAAGAATCACAATGAAAGATGTAATGTAAACTATGCTAGAATGAAGATGCAATAATGCAAATAATCTATGAAAAATGAGAGTTTTACAAGCCTTTGCTAATTAAACTATGTGGATTAAGCTAGAACATGAAAGGAAACTAAACTAAAATGCCATGGAAACTAAGCTATAATGCAAGAATGAAGACTAGACTGCAACAAGATCTTCAAAGCTCCAATGTCACCAAGAAAACCTACAGTACAACATTAGCATCAAGAGTGGGGGTCCGTTGAATGAGAAAAGAGCTCTCCTTTTAAAGATAAATGGACCATGGAGATTAAGAGGAAAAATATTTGATCAAGGGTGGAGTTTGAAAGTGGGATCAATCCTTGTGCACAAATCTCCTCCAATGAGAAAGAAGTGTTGACTTTTGTGCCCCATGTGAGACAAAAAGACCTTTTCTTTTTTTTTTATAAAATAAGAATAATGCTTTATTTGTGCAACTTAGGATAAGAGGTAAGTGGGGGCTTTTTATTTAATAAAAGGGGAGGGAATTCCTTTTAATTAAATAAAGACTTAGGATAAAATGGTTAATCCATAGAATATAATTGAATAAATGATAGAATTAGGATTTGATCAAGAAAATTGATTTGGATTGAAAATATTACAAAGCATTGATTCAATAAATTGATAAATTGATGAATGGGGGCCCAAAGTCTAGGGGACCATTTTAGGGTGCATACATTTTCCCCTCTTTGACTAATGTGTGATCTTCATGGGAAAACATGTAGTCAAAGAATGAATTTGAAATGTGAGATCGATTTGGGATCACAAAACAACCCAGACATGTGATCAACGGATAGGAACACATCAAGACAAAGATAAGATGATTGAAAAAGACAAGGCCAATACCCCTGTAAATAGGTAATTGTCAAGTCTCAAGCAAGGTTTAATTGATAGGTTTGATAAAGCTGAATCAAGGATTGAATTTTGATAGGTACTACCCCCTTGTGATTGAAATCAAAATGAGATAGAGGAGAAATAGTAAATTGATAAATTTGATCAAATCAAACTAAAGATAAGGTTCTTGATGTAAGGTGAAAAATATAAGGATCAAAGAACCAAGGTAGATCATCAATAAAGATTATGCCCCAAGGTTGAATTAGAAGAAAAGAACTGGGGTGAAAGAGAATGGAAGATAGAACTTTGGAAGAGGTGAAAAGAAATAGAGAGAAGAAAGAGAATTTTCCTCAAGAAAGAGGATGCCTAAAAATCAATCAACTGTTTAAGATAGAGAATTTTGATTGAGATCATGAAAGAAGATAAGGAAATGAAGATCAAAATGTGACCACAGTTGATTAAAATTCCAAAAGAAAGATGAAGAAAAACCCTCTCAAACTCTTAATGCAGCCTAAAAATGCAAACTAACATGAAGTCTAACAATGCAAGCTACTATGAAAAGTGATTTACTTGCAAGGTCACAAATCCATTAGACTCTAATAATCATCATCGAGCTTTATTGGTAGCATCACAAGATCATACAATATGCACTAGTATGACTATGGGTATATGAATATGATCTGTATCAGATAGATATGTGGGAATCTCACCTAAGCATCAAAGACATGTAGGTCAAGATGACTAGTAGTGCAGTGAGGTTCCCTAAGTTTAGTATAGAAAGATTATGCTCGCATCGAGACACAAGAAAGTCAAGATGACTACAAGCATGCACTTGCGGAAAACAATCAAGGATAATACATTGTACATCCTAGTGTCAAGTGGAACAAGCATAAATGCTCATGACAGTTAAGATCAAAAAGATATACCCACAGGTAGAAAATAAATAAAACATGTCCTCGTGCCCCCAGTCTTCTAGCCATGCATCATCGAAAACTATTAGAGAGAGAACACTCATAAAAGAAATCATCATAGATAGCACACAAATAAATAAAGTCAAACAAGTCTCAGCAATTTAAGTGTTTAAGTGTGTGTGTGTAGGTCATAGAGTCAAACTTTGAGTATCGCATCTGCCAGTGAGAAATATTGTATCATTCTAGACTGCAGGTAAGATATCTGATAAGTGTTAAGAAACACTTGATGCTAGGGAAGTGTTTGAAAAACACAGTTGGGGTGGTATTGAAAAACACCATTTGCGAGGTGTCCTAAATACTAACACATCCAAAAGACCAAAGCTAACACAGTTATGCCCCCTAGACAAAGACAAAGACCAATTCCAAACCAAGGCAACAAGGACAAGGTATGATGGAGAAAGGCCAAGTGTCAAGGACACGAACTGAGAAACAAGGGTGCAAAGGCCTCAAGTAGTGTCTGTTTCCAGGTTTTCACCACTTGGATTTTATTGCAATTTATTTTTATTTCAAGACCTTTTATAAATTAAAAAAATTTGTATTTTTGCTACCAAGGCGCCTGTTTCCAAGTTTTCACCAAGGCACTTTTTCTTCTTTTTTTTGAATTTTTTGCAAATTTTTTTTTTTTTTTTTTAATGGTGGGTGCCAAAAATGTACACTCAAAATGTGCACTTCTCTAAGTCTTTGATTCCAAGAGCATCCATGAATTGGAAGCCTTGAGAAAGTGACTTAGAGCTCCCTAGGCATGGAGTGCAAGGGTGTTTAGAGGGCTCTCAGCTAGAGCTATTAAGCATGCAACCTTGCTAGTAAACCATGCAATGGGAGATTCAAAGAGACAAGGGACAGGATGCCAATATCTTTAAGAATCACAATGAAATATGTAATGTAAACTATGATAGAATGAAGATGCAAGAATGCAACTAATCTATGAAAAATGAGAGTGTTACAAGCCTTTGCTAATTAAACTATGTGGATTAAGCTAGAACATGAAAGGAAACTAAACTAAAACACCATGGAAACTAAGCTATAATGCAAAAATGAAGACTAGAATGTAACAAGATCTTCAAAGCTCCAATGTCACCAAGAAAACCTACAGCAGCATCAAGAGTGGGGGTCCTTTGAATGAGAAAAGAGCTCTCCTTTTAAAGATAAATGGACCATGGAGATTAAGAGGAAAAAGATTTGATCAAGGGTGGAGTTTGAAAGTGGGATCAATCCTTGTGCACAAATCTCCTCCAATGAGAAAGAAGTGTTGACTTTTGTGCCCCATTTGAGACAAAAAGACCTTTTCTTCTTTTTTATAAAATAAGAATAATGCTTTATTTGTGCAACTTAGGATAAGAGGTAAGTGGGGGATTTTTATTTAATAAAAGCGGAGGGAATTCTTTTTAATTAAATAAAGACTTAGGATAAAATGGTTAATCCATAGAATATAATTGAATAAATGATAGAATTAAGATTTGATTAAGAAAATTGTTTTGGATTGAAAATATTGCAAAGCATTGATTCAAGAAATTGATAAATTGATGAATGGGGGCCCAAAGTCTAGGTGACCATTTTAGGGTGCATACAGATGTCAACTTAGTATTTGTTGGTTGACAGTGTATTTATTATGTTGATGTATGTTTAGAGGGTTGGATACAAAGATGTGGTAAGAGTTGGAGTGTAAGATCTTTATGGACAATCTATTGATGTCTCTAGATGGTCTATCCATCATCGCATAGGTTAAAGTTAAGTACAGGTTGAGTTATGATCAGATGAACATGTACAGGTGAGTTGGCAGTTGAGAAGATGACCAGAGTTGAATGATTTTATCATTAAGAATAATATAAATGGAGTTAGTGTGTATGGTCATACATATGTGATCTAGGTAGGTATATCTACCTAATCCTATGAGCACATCATGATTTGAGATTGGAGGAATTAGTTCTGAAGATGTGAAGTGACTGAAATAGGAAGAATAGAGGAAGAACAATGAACTACATGCTTGATCAGGAAAGTTGTTAGATCAGGTGATCTAATGTTAGATAATGTATTTTTTTATGCTCCAAGTGTTGTGGTGATGTGGAAAATCTGACTTGTAAAGGTAAAACATGTTACAGTGATCAATAAGGAAAGGCTTTCTCGAAGTTATGCATGTTTCTAAGGAAAGCTGATGAAAGTTTATTTTATTGATCAAATCGAAGGTGTGATGAGATTCTAACAGTCGACCTATTTTTTTGAGAAAGGGTGAGCATTTTATAGACTTTCCATTGTATTTTATGATTATTGAAGTGTTTTTTTAGGGTTTTTTCTTACCCTAAGACCTAATATGTGTTGAGAGGTATAAGTACTACTTTCTTCTATTTTTCAAGTAGGAGTGGAAAAAGAAGATCACTAAGGTAGGTGCACAATTATAGGGTTTGGATGTTCTTCATGTGAAGTAGACATTGAGCTTGAATTGGATCTATATTAGAAGAAGAGAAGTGACACTTTCTCATATCACTTTCACTTTTTGATCCCTAACAATTTCATCAAGAAAAATCCTTCAATTGGGTAGATCCTAATAGGTTTGATTTGTAAATCATTTAACAGGGTGACACATTAACTTATGTTTGAAGTCCTTTAATTAGGCCACTCCTAATAGGGCGAAGCTCCTAATAGGGCTAAAGGTAAATCCCTTAATAGGGTAACTCCTAACAGGGTCTTTCTCTTATCCGGGCCTATTGTAAGATTTTAAAAAGGCTAAGATCTTAACCAATCATGCTCCAGAAGAGTGCATTTTCATTATTGGGTTTCATCCCCACCATGGTTTTTCCCAATTTGGGTTTCTATGATAAAAATATTGGTTTTATGTGTTGATTTGTGTGTATGATTGTCTTTGATGTGTTATTTATTTCATGTTAAGGTTAAAAGGTTGAATACATGTTGATAAGAGCCCCCCCTCACTAATATTGGACCTGATTACTATCAATTGGTATCATATATTTTTTCCTCTTTGTGGTAAGCTTAATAGCTTGAGGAAAAGATCTAACAATGATGAGGAAGGAACCTCCCAAGTTCACTAAAGAGAACTACTTGGTATGGAGTGACAGAATGAATTTATATCTAAAAGGTATGGGATCACAATACTCAATGTATGTCACACACAAGTATACCACTCCTCCTAGAACTCTCAATGTCTATCTTCTAAAGGAACAATAGGAGAATACTCAAGCACAAGAAGTCATTATAAGTTCTTTATCCAATATTGAATATGTTAATTTTCATGGTCTTTATACTATCTATGATGTTTGGAAAAAGTTGAAACTAATCTATGGTGGATATATTCATGTACAAAAATATAAGGAAGATAGTCTCAGAGGTCAGTATGATGACATGAAGATGGTAGAAGGAGAGAACATTACACAATAAGGTCAAATAGTGAAAAAAAATGTTGGTGCTATCAGAGGTGATGGTGGAACTATTGAGGAAGATGATGTGGTAAGTAAAATGTTGAGAACTTTACTTCCTTCTTATTCCATTAGAGTGCCTCCCATAAATGAGTTGAGTACCTTTAACAATGTCACTATAGATAGAATAATTGGTAAGCTTACTACATTTGAGTTAAATAATTTTGATAACAGTATTCCAAAAGTTTAAGCATCTTTCAAGGCATTGGTTTCTAATGTACTAGTGAGAAAAAGTAAGGAAATAAGTCATGATTGTCATAGTCAAGTTACAACATGGAACTTAAATCTCTTTTGGATGATGAAAGGAGAAAAGGAGAACTTAAAGCACTAATAGCTAGGAGATTTCCTAGAGGGGCTAGTAAGTATAAAGGAAATCTTCCTCTAAAATGTTTCTCATGTAACAAGATTGGACATATTGTAGCTAGATATCCAAATGGTGAAAAAAAGGATAAGTTCAAAAAATTTAAGGGAAAAGGAAAGAAATAATGCTATGTTGTTTTTGATGAAGGAGTTACTGATGAAGAATCATAATATAATGAGGAAGAATAAAATGTATTTGTTGAGGTCAAAGAAGATCCATCAGAAGGAGAAAAGGCATTTGTCTCTCACATGGGACATAATGATGAATGGATTATAGATGCTGACTACTCACATCACATGACCAGTGACAAAATTAAGTTCACTAATCTTAATGTGTTTGATGGTGGTGTGGTTAGATTTGGTAACAATTCACCTTGTTTGGTTAAAGGAAGAGGCACTATTTTTGTCAATGGTAAGATTAATATAGATGAATTTTAATTTTTGGATGGTATAAATTTTAATCTATTGAGTGTGTATCAATTAAACAATAAGGGTTACCAATTGGAATTAAAAGGTGGTGTATGAATAATAATTGGAAGCTCGGGTGATGAGATTGCAATTGGTATGAAAACTAGAGGTAAGTTATTCTTTCTGAATAATAATGTGAATAGTTGTTTGGTTACTGAGGTTGAAGATAGTTTCTTGCGGCATATAATATTTTGTCACATTAAATTTTAAAGTTTGATAAAAGTAATTAAGACAAATGCAATAAGAGGGTTTCCACAACTTGTGAAACCATACAACATAATGTGTAAGGAATGTCACTTGGGTAAGTTGACTAGCTCTACTTTCAAGAGTAAATATTTTTCATCAGAGAACATACTTGACTTGGTTCATACTGATCTTTGTGGGCCTATGAGACATAAACGTTATAATGCTGGTAGATATTTTATATTGTTTGTCAGTGATTATTCTAGAATGATGTGGGTAACTTTCTTGAAGGAAAATTTTTATGCATTCTAGAAGTTCAAAGCATTCAAGGAGCTAGTTGAAAAGGAGTTAGGTAAGAATCTAAAGTGTTTAAGGTCTAATAGATGTGTTGAGTTTACTTCTACAAATTTTTCAAGTACTATGAAGATAATAGAATCAAGAGACAAATGTCTTCCTCAAGAACCACTCAACAATATTGTGTTACAGAGAAGAAGAACATAGCTATAGTGGATTATTGGAGAGATGAGATTAATACTACTATTTAAACACTGAAATGGGTGCAAGTAAAGAAAGGAACATATAAGAGACCTTATGAGCTATGGTATGGTCACTCACCTAGTGTTAAATATTTCAAAGTCTTTGTTAGTAGATGCTACATTAAAGGGGATGATTACATAGGCAAGTTTGATCCACAAAGTTATGAAGGTATTTTCTTGGGTTATTCTACTAAAATTAAGGCATATAAGTATTTCAATAAGAGAACTAATAAAATGATTAAGAGTGCTAATGTAAAGATTGATAAATTATACCCTAAGAGATCTAATCATTCAAGAAATAAAGTGATAGAGGATGATTGGAAAATTATGTACATTGAACTAGAAGTGTATGAACCAGAAGAACAAAACAATGTGGAAGAATTGGTTCAACCGATAGAACAAGAAGAGCCTAGTTCAGAACCGATAATACCAAGGTATGTGAGATTGAATCATTTTAATAATTAGGTAATTGGTGATAAGAATGCGGGTGTTTTAAATAGAAGTAAGGTTAGAGAAAACACTTGTTTGATCTTAAAATATGAGCCTAAAATAGTGAAGGAATCAATCAAGGATGAAGATTGGGTAAGAGATATGGACGAAGAGATTGATCAAATTGAGAAGAATGGTACCTGGACACTTGTTCCTAGACCTACATATAAGAATGTGATTGGAGTAAAGTGGGTTTTTAGAAATAAATTAAATGAAGATGGATATGTGATCAAGAATAAAGAAAGTCTTGTATGTTAAGGCTATGCACAAGAAGAAGGATTTAATTATGGAGAAACATTTTCTCTAGTTTCTAGACTTGAAGGGGTAAAAATTATTCTTGCTTATGTAGCATATAATAAATTCAAAATTTTCTAAATGGATGTAAATATGCTTTATTGAATGGTGTTCTTGAAGAAGAAGTTGTTGGATTAGGTATAAAAAGGTGAGTATTGAGAGGGGAGGGGTGAATAAGTAGTGTAAAACACTTTTAAACTACTTGAACTTTCTTTCTTGACCATTTACTGATTCCATAAATTTTACATGCATTACATAAAATATATAAAACATAACACATAACCAATAACACATTCATTTTGGTATTGTAGAAATCCTTGTCAGAGGATAAAAATTGTGGTGGGGATGAGACCCACAAGACTTCACTACTGTAGTAAAAAGTTTTCTCGGTTAGAGCTACACTATTAGCTATTTCTGATAGCTTACCCTGTTAAGAGTATTAACCCAGTTAAGAGTATTATCTTGGTTAATAGTCTTAAGACCTATTAATTCTACCTTGCTAAAGGATTTTACAATTCTAATCTAAGAGCTATACCTAGTTAAAGGATTTACAATATAAGATCTGTTAGGATATTCTCGGTTAAGAGACTTTACAATTCTGATTACTCATTAATTAGTAACACAAACTTGTCTATTAACCTTACATCAATCATATGCATATCAAACTCTTTATTCTCACTAACTTATTACTTCATATTGTGTACCACATTACCTCTCACAATAAAAATTCATTACTCAGTAGATTCAATTCTGAATCAAAATTACTCTCTCTCTCTTTACTACTCTGTACTCAGTGCCTTCTCTAATCATCACCTTCTACCTGTGATCTTTTCTTCACACATACAATCTCCTTCTCATGCATGCATACATATTGATCTTCACACTTGGATCCATTTATATACAATTCTAGAAGTGGTGTTAGATGTTCTAGAATCATCTCTTCAAGTGGTGCTAGCATTGGTTACTCCTCCAATGCATATTTCATACTTAATTCTCATTTGTAGATCTCACATTGTAATCATACATAATCATCATGTTTAAATCTCTAATTCTCTAACATACAATATCCTTGAGATTTGTAAACCATTTTCTATTCGGTTTCCATGTTTAATCTATCTAAAGATTCTCCTTGTGTCGGCCTTCTATGCTCAGTAAAACATTTTTCTATTTCTTGGTAATTGTGTTATCTCTTAGTTTTGTTGATGTTGTAGCTCAGCATAACTCGGTTCTCGGTGCTTTGTTCTTCCTTGCTCAATTTCTACACTTTCTTTTTCTTTATGAAAAGTACCTATTCCCTTATCTCCTTTTACCTAATAGTTCTTGTTCTTACCAACTTATCTTTCCTTATTTATCGAATGAATTTGATAATCAATGTGACTTCCTCATAACTAATGACAACAAAATGGTTTTTTTTTGACAAAAGAGGACATGGTATGCAAATTGCAAAAGGAATTATATTGAAAAAAACAAGCACCAAGAGAATGGTATGAAAGGTTACATTCCTATCTAATTAAGATTGGTCTTAATAGAACATCTAATGATAGTAATGTTTATCTTAAAGTTGAAGGAGATACGTTGTTGATAGATGAAGTATTTGTTGATGATATCATCTTTAGAGGAGATGATGAGATGAGTTTAGAATGTATTGAGGATATGAACAAGGAGTTTTAAATGTCAATTATGGGGAGATAAAATTCTTTATTGGATTGCAAGTTTGACAACTAAAGAATGGTATATACATTAGCCAATCCATGTATGTGAAATAAGTATTAAAGAATTTTTGTACGGATGATTCCAAACTAGTTGGTACCCCCATGGTTATAGGTTGTAAATTTTCTAAAGATGATGAATTTGACATTGTTGATGCTAATTTTTATAGATATATGATCATTAAGTTGTACTATGTTGTTCACAGAAAACCAGACATTTCTCAAGCGATTTGTGTTGTTGCAAGATTTCAAGAAGATTCTAAGGAGTCACACATGGTTGCAGATAAGAGGATTTTTAGATATTTGAAAGGGACTATTGATTATGGCTTATGGTATCCTCACAAAAGAGATTTCAATTTGAATGTGTATACAAATGTTAATTGGGGAGGAAATATTCATGATAGAAAGAGCACAACTGGTGGTGCATTCTTTCTAGGAAATAGGCTTGTATCTTCGACAAGAAAAAGAAGAATTTTATTTCATAATCTACTACGGAGGTAGAGTATATTATAGAAGCCATTAATCATACACAAATTGCATGGATGAAGCAAATTCTTGAATATATCCAAGAAGAGGTAACTAAACTGGTAACTATCTTTTGTTACAATACAAGTGCAATAAGTATTTCCAAAAATCCATTAATGCATTCCAAGACTAAGAACATTGCAATTAAGTATAACTTTCTAAGAGAAAAAGTGCATGAGAAAGAGATGAAATAGGAATATATACCAACAAAGTAATTGATAGCATATATTTTCACATATCCTTCACCTAAGGATACTTTTGAGTACCTTAGAGGTAAGCTAGGGGTTGTACCCCTACCTAAGAAGAAATAAGATATTTTTACTACATCAATCTAGTGAATTCATTGCCATATCTTTCAGTGTGGATTGATGTTCAGTGGACTAATCCTTAGAGGCAACAATCATAAATAAGATGAAGACAATTGCAGTGAAAAGAAGACTTAGGCATGTTGCGTCTTTGGCATTGTTGTCAAAGGGGGAGAAGAACTAGGAAAGGGAAAGAAGAGAAAAGAAGATCAGGAGAAGAATCAGATAAGAATAACTAAGGAGAGAAAATTTATTTTCTTGGTATTGTTTTTGTTTTCATCAATGCCAAAGGGGGACATTGTTGGCATAACTGATGATCAGATGAGTTGAGTATATTATGGTATGTGTTTTATGCATATCCAATGGTAGGTTGATCAGCTATGATATTGTCATTAATGTCAACTTAGTATTTATTGGTTGAAAGTAAATCTATTATGTTGATGTATGTTCACAGGGTTGGATATAGAGATGTGGTAAGAGTTAGAGTGTGTGATCATGATGAACAATAAATTGATGTCTCTAGATGGTATATCCATGACCACATAGATTAAATTTAAGTATGGGTTGAGTCATGATCAGATGAAAAGGTACAGGTAAGTTGGAAAAGTAGCAGATGACTAGATTTGAATGATTTTATCATTATGAAGAAAAAAAATGGAGTTAGTGTGTGTGGTCATACATATATGATATATAAAATTATATCTACCTAATCCTATGACCACATCATTATTGGAGCTTGGATGAAGTAGCTCTAAAGATTTGAAGTGAGTGTAACAAGAAGAACAATGAACTACATGCTTGATTGATAAAGTTGTTAGATCAGGTGATCTAATGTCAATTAATGAATTGTTTTATGTTCTAGGTGTCATGGTGATGTGGTATATTTGACTTGTAAAGGTAAAATATGTTACAATAAAAAAAGGAAAAGATTACTTGAAGTTATGCACGTTTCTAGGGAAAGGTGATGAAATTTTATTTTATTGGTCAAATCAAAGGTGCAATGAGATTCCTATAGCCAACCTGTGTTGTTGAAAAAGGAAAAACATTTTACAAAATTCCTATGGAGGTGGATGATGATTGAAGTGTTTTTGTTAGAGTTTTTGGTTTTCCTACGATATAATATGTGTTGAGAGGTATAAGTACTACTTTCTTGTATTTTTCAAGTAGGAGTGGAAAAGGAAGATTTCCAAGGTAGGTGTGCAATTATAGGGTTTGGATGTTCTACATGTGAAGAAAATATTGATCTTGAAATGGATCTGTATTAGCAGAAGAGAAGTGCTACATTCTTAGATTACTTTCACTTGTTGATCCCTAATAGTTTCATCAAGAAAAATCCTTTAATCGAGTTTATGCTAATAGGTCTAATTTATAAATCATTTAACATGGTGACACATTAACTTGAGTTTGAAGTCCTTTAATTGGTCCACTCCTAATAGAGATAAAGGTAAATCCCCTAAGAAGGTGACTCTTAACAGGGTCTTTCTCTTAACCGGGCCTATTGTGAGCTTTTAACGGGGCTAAGCTCTTAACCATGCATACTCCAAAATAGTGCATTTTCATAAGTGTCATCCATCTTTTTTTTTCCCAAGTTCTATTTTCATGAAAAAAATACTAGTGTTATGTGTTGATTGTGTGGATGATTATCTTTGATGTGATGTTTATTTCATGTTAAGGTTAAAAGGGTGAATGCATGTTGATAAGAGAGTATAGAAATGAATTAATAAGTTTTGATCTATGTGATTGGATAGCCTATTGATTCACACACCCCCCACCTCCTCTCCCTCTCTCATTAATATTGGACATAATTACTATTTGATACTCATGCGTATCTTTAATATTGAATATAGGTGAGATATCCATATCCTCAGGCAATTCCACTTTAAAATAATTTCTGGAGTCAAAGTTTTTTTAGTATTCTACAAGGTCCAAACTTCCTCATCTTCAACTTTCTATAAGTCCCAACTAGAAATCATCCTTACTACAAATGAACCATTACCTCATCTCCTACTAAAAAACTCCTTATTCCTCCTATTCCTATCAACTTTATTCTTATACTTTTGATTAGTATGCCCTAAATGACATTTAAAATCCTCATGTAAGGAATTTGAATAAGATCTACATATCATTCTACTTCAGCACTCATTTTTCCTTCATGACTAAGATCCCTTAATTATGTAACTCCTTTAGGGTTCATGCCAGTAAATACTTCAAATGGTGTTATTTTGGTGCTTATATTCACTGAATTGTTAAATACAAACTTTTCCCATGGAAAAACTAAATCCCAATTACCTGGTTTGTCTCCAACCAATCATCTCAATAAATTACCCAAACTCTTGTTCACAATCTCTATATTTCCATCATTCTACGGGTGGAAGGTAGAACTAAACTTCAAACTAGTATTTAACTTCTTCCAAAGTGTCCTCCAAAAATAGCCAATAAACTTACTATCCCTGTCTAAAATTATACTCTTTGGTAATCCATGAAATTTCACAATCTCCCAAAAGAATAAGTTAGCAACATGTACAACATATAATGTCTTCTTATAAGAAATGAAATGTGTCATCTTAGAAAATCTATCAACTACCACAAATATAGAATCAATACCTATTTTTGTCTTAGGAAATCCTAAAACAAAATTCATACTAATTTCTTCCCAAGGTCTACTCGGTAAAGGTAAAGGTGTATACAATCCAAAATTCTAACTAACTCTCTTAGAAACTTGACAAACTCTACAACTCTACACAAATCTTTGAGCATCCTTATGAATCTGTGGCCAATAATACCTTTCACTTAACAAACTCATTGTCTTATCAATTTTGAAATGTCATGCAAGTCCTCCACTATGCTTCTCCTTAATTAGATTATCTCGCATTGATCCTATAGGTATGCACAAATGAACTCCTATAAGAAACATATTCTTATGAATAAAATAATCCAACCACTTTCTTTGGTCAACTCCAATAGGTTCTGTACAAGTCTTCCATATTTCTAAAAAATTAGGATCTATCTCATACAAATTCTTCAATTCATCGAATCCAAGAACTTCCACTCTCATCTCTATCATAAAATTCCTTCTTCTACTTAATGCATCGGGAACCTTATTTTACTATCCACTCCAATTTTTCAACACAAAAGTATAACACTACAATAACTCAACCCATCTCATATGTCTCTAATTTAAATTTCCTTGACTACTCAAATATTGCAAAGCCTTATGATTAGTATATAGTACCAATTCCTTCAACATCGAGTAATGTCTCCACTTCTTCAAATCTTCAACTATGGCATAGAATTCAAGGTCATAAACTAAATATCTCTTCTTGGCATGATTCAAATTCTTACTATAAAAAGAAACAAGTCTACCTTCTTGACTTAATAAAGCTTCAATTATATTTTCACTTGCATCACAATCAACTTGAAATACCTTAGTGGAATCAAGTAAGGCCAATACTGGTTGTCCAGTAACTTTCTGCTTCAATAATTCAAAACTCTTAATTCTAATCCATGTGTCCACTTGAAATCCTTCAGATCCCCTCTAATATCTTATGTCATAGGATTTTTTTAAAAAAATAAAATTCCTAATAAACTTCCACTAAAAACTAGTCAATCCATGAAAATATCTAACTTCCCCAACACTCTCCAGTGTAGGCCATTCCAAAATTTCTTTAACCTTCTCCAAATCCATCTTCAATCCTTCGGTTGAGATCACAAAACCAATATACACTATCTCCTCCTTCCTGAAAGTACATTTCTTGATAATAATCAACAAATTATCTTCCTTCAATCTCTACAATACATGTCTCAGATGCAACAAATGTTCTTCTTTTCTTTTACTGAAAATGATAATATCATCTAGACACATAATCACAAATCTACCAAAGAAATTATTCAATACTTCATTCATTAGCCTCATGAACGTACCAGGTGCATCTATTAAACCAAAAGGCATAACCAAGCACTCATAAAATCCCTAATTAGTCTTGAAAGAAGTTATTCACTCATCCCCTTCTCTGATTCTGATCTAAGATCTGACCTATAACTTGAAGAAGGCTACGATCTTGCTAGAACCTGATTGTCAAGATGGTTCAAGGTAGAGGAAATGATAATGCCATCATGGATATGTTGAGGTAGATTGTAACTAGGCTTGAAGCTATAGAGACAGCCCAGAGAAGAGGTTCACATCTTGAAGATGTTAGTGATGAAGAAGAGGTAGCACCTAATCCTAAACCTAAAGTTGAATAGGATGAGGAAAGACTTTTGAGAGTTTTGTCTAAGGCTAACTCCAAACCTGTAGTTGAAGTTTCTTGCTATGATGGAAGACTTGAGACCAATGTACTTTTGGATTGGATCTCTGAGATAGATAATTACTTTGAGTATGAAGGTACTCTTGATAATAAGAAGTTTAATATAGAAGTCACAAAGTTGAAAGGTCATGCATCTCTTTGGTGGGATCATTTGCAAACTGAGAGACAGAAGAGAGGACAAGAAAAGATCAAGACATGGATGAAAATGCTTGGAAAGATGAAGAAGAAATTCCTTCCAGTTGACTATCATGTTATTTTGATGAGAAAAATGCAAAATTTGAGACAAAAGGACATGAGTGTGAACGAATATACTGAGGAATTTTAAAAATTGAATATTAGATCTGGACATGTGGATGATGAAGTTGAGAAAGTGGATAGATACCTAAATGGTTTGAGGATATCAATTCAAGTTGAGATCAGTTATGTTAAAATAGATAGTGTGGAAGAAGCATACCAATTTTCTCTGAAGGTAGAAGAGAGATTAACAAAGAGACATGAACAAAGACAAAGAGGAAGAGGTGGAAGATTCCAGAGAAGTAGAGGCAAATGTTATGGAGAAAGTAGTAGATCTAACAAAGTGGTACAAGATAAAGGATGGAAAGATGAACATGTTGCTAGAAGAGGTAACTACTCTAGAGGTAGCTATACTGGTTACTCTAGGAATAACAATAGTGGGAAAAAAGGAGAAATATTGGTTTAAAGGTACTTGTTACAAATGTGGTGAAGAAGGACATAAAGCCTTTGAATGTACTAACTCTGGAAAGAAGACTGGAGGTAATGGCATAAATAATTTGGCTTGTGAATAAGTTGAGTAATTATCTAATGAACCTGAACATGGTGAGAACTTGATTCTAAGAAGGATCTTATGGAATGAAGAACCCAATGAGGAACCTATTCTGAGGAAAATTTTGTTAAGAACCAAATGTAAGATCGCTAACAAATGTTGCAAGGTAATCATTGATAGTGGAAGTTTTGATAATTTGGCATTGGAAGAGTTGGTTAACAAATTGTAGTTACAAAGCTTGAGACATCCTAAGCCTTACCATATTGCTTGGATCTAGAAGGAGCATAAACTATTTGTAACTAAACAATGCCTTGTTAAATTCAAAATTGGGAATTATCATGATGAAGTTTTGTGTGATATTATGCCTATGGATTATTGTCATATTCTTTTGGGTAGACCTTGGCAATATCATAGGAAAGCTTTGCATGATGGTAGATTGAATCAATATACTATTTGGATGGATGGAAAGAAAAAAGTATTATTGCTTTTAGTAGAGAATTTTGATGAAGGTCATTGTACTACAGTCAAAGTATGCTTGGTTGATGGTAAAAAGTTTGCAAGAGAAATGAAAGAGTAGAATGTTTTTTTTCTTTAATTCCAAGGAAAACTAAGAAACAAGATGAGTTAGAACATGCACCTAAGACTGAATCTTTGTTGACTGAATTTCATGACATCATTTATGATAATGTACTTGATGGTTTACCACCTATGAGAAGTATAAGTCATTGTATGGATTTGATACCTGGAGCTAGTTTGCCTAATAAAGCACCACATAGGTTGACACGTGATGGAAAAACTAAGCTAAATAGAGAAGTGCAAGAATTTCTTGAGAGAGGTTTGATTAGAGAAATTTTGAGTCCTTGTGTGGTACCTATTGTGTTAGCACCTAAAAAGAATGGAGAATGGAGAATGGAGAATGTGCACTGATTCTAGAGCTATAAACAAGATAACAGTAAAGTACAAATTTCCTTTGCCTATGATGGATGACATAATGGATAGTTTGAGTGGAGAAAATTATTTCACAAAGATTGATTTGAAGAGTGGCTATCATTAGATTAGAATTAGAGAAGGGGATGAATGGAAAACTTCTTTTAAGACTAATGAAGGTTTGTATGAATGGTTGGTTATGCATTTTCATTTGACTAATGCACATAGTACTTTCATGAGGCTGATGAATGAAATTTTGAAAAGATTCTTGGGTAAGTTTGTGATTGTATATCTTGATGACATTTTGATATTCAATAAGAGCAAGGAAGAACATCTTGAACATATCAGACAAGTATTACAGAGATTGAAGGAAGAAAAGTTGTTGATTAATTTGAAGAAATGTTCATTTATGAAAGAAGAGATTGTGTATCTTGGTTTTGTAATTATAGTTGATGGATTGAAGATGGACCCTGAGAAAGTAAGAGCTATACTTGATTGGCCTACACCAGAGAATGTTGGAGAGGTAAGATCATTTCATTGATTGGCAAGTTTTTATAGGAAGTTTATTAGAAATTTTAGTTCTATTTGTAATGCTATGGCTGAAACTATGAGAGGAGATAAAAGGGATTTCAAATGGATGGAGCACAAAAGAGTTTTGAAACATTGAAACAAAGAATTGCAGAGTTTCCTACACTTGTTTTGCCTAATTTCAGTAACTTTTTTCAAGTTCAATGTGATGCTAGTGGAAGTTCAATTGGAGATTTTTTGAGTCAAGAAGGAAGACCACTAGCTTTCTTTAGTTAAAATTTGAATGGTGCTAAGAGAAAATATTTAGTTTATAACTAGGAATTATATGCTATTGTTCAAACTTTGAAGAAATGGAGACATTATTTGATGCCTAAATATTTTGTGTTGTATACTGACCATAAAGCTTTGCAGTATTTGGGAAGTCAGAATAAATTGAATCAGAGACATATGAAGTGGGTTGAGTTCTTGTAGAATTTTTCCTTTTCATTGAAACATAACAGTGGATAGTTGAATAAGGTTGTTGATGCCTTGAGCCGAAGAAGAAATTTTTCGACAAAGATGAGAGTTGAGGTACTTGGTTTTGATGATTTGAAGTGTTTGTATGAAATTGACCTTAATTTTGCAAAATGTTGGAAAGCTTGTAAGGAACAAATAATAAATGACAAATGGACTGATTATTTCATTCAAGAAGATATGTTGTTTAAAGGAGTTTAGTTGTGTAGACCTAGAAGATCTATGAGAGAGAACATAATAAAGGAGAAACATAGTGGTGGACTTGCTAGACATTTTGGGATTGATAAGACTGTGAAATTGATTTGAGAAAGATACTTTTGGCCATAGATTTAAAGGGATGTATAGAGAATGGTTAGAGGTTGTAGAATTTTTGAAATAGAAAAAGGAACTAGTCAGAATTTGGGATTGTATACACCTTTTCATGTACCTGATAGACCTTGGGAAGATGTGAGTATGGACTTTGTTCTTGGATTACCTAGAACTCAGAGAGGTAATGATTCTATTTTGGTAGTGGTTGACAATTTTTTTAAGATGGCGCATTTCATACCTTGTAAGAAGACATTTGATGCATTACATGTAGCTCAATTATTTTTCAAGGAAGTGGTAAGATTGCATGGATTGCCTAAATCTATTGTTTCAGATAGAGATACTAAGTTTACTGGTTACTTTTGGAAAACCCTTTGGAAAAAGATGAATACTGAATTGAAGTTTAGTTCTGCATTTCACCCTTAGACAGATGGACAGACTGAAGTTGTGAATAGAAGTTTGAGAAACTTGTTGAGATGTTTAGTTGGAGATAAGCCTGCTAATTAGGATTTAGTTTTGGCACAAGCAAAGTTTGCATATAATAATTTTGTGAATAAAAGTACTAAGAGAAAACCATTTGAGATTGTTACTATATTTCATCCTAAGGGAACCACAGAGTTGAGAGATTTACCTACTGAGATAAGGAGAAGTGCTGAAGTTGAGGATTTTTCAATATACATGAGAACTTTTCATGATGAAGTCAAAAAGAACTTGGAGGACAGTAATCTGAAATATAAACAGAGAGAAGATAAGAGAAGGAGACATAAATATTTTGAAGTCAAAGATGAGGTTATGATTCATTTGAAGAAGAATATATTTCCATTTGGTACCCACAACAAGCTGAAAATGAAGAAGTTCAGACCTTGTAAGATTTTGAAGAAGTTTGACAATGTAAATGCTTATGAAGTGGAATTACCAGAGGACATGGATATATCACCTATATTCAACATTGATGATATCTTTGAATACTTTGAATCAAATGATGAGATCAAAGATGATTTGGATTATCATAAGAAGAACATAGACAACATTGAGAAGATCTTGAATAGTAGAGTAAGAGTACAAGAGGAAAAGACTACATGGAATACCTAGTTCGATGGAAAGACAAACCAGTTGAAGACAACTCATGGATTACACAAGCTGAGTTGGATCTTTATGATTTGGGTCAAAGCATGAGTAGTGCCTAATGTGGACATTAGTTATTTTGTTACCCTAGGTGTCTGATGCAGGAGCATCTTGGGTCTTGAGCAATCTTGCATCACCAAAAATATTTCCTATTCATGTACTTGTCTTATGGTTGTTTTGTCACTGATGTTGTAGTTGGTTTCTTGCCTTGTGCAATTAATGCAATGATGTGGACCTAATCTTTATCATTCTCCTAAGGGTGCACATCCTAATTCATTTGGATCTGGAAGTTATCATAATTTTCCTCGGGCATTGATTTTCCACTAGTTTCACTCATGAAACATGTGGTAACTCACCTTGTGTGGTTCTGTACGGGGAAATTGGAGCTTATGCGAATGGGGATCTATTCTTGGATCATGTGTGGACCTAAATGTAACTTTGCATCATGTTTTGTTATTTCTTTCTTTAGTTTTGGTTTCTCCTCCTAAGTGGACCTATATTGTAATTAAATGCTTGACTGGTCGACTCATGGCTTTGTTGGCTATATATTTGGAGCTTGGGTTGATGTAGAGAAGAGTTCTAGTTGGAGGATATTACATTAGAGGATTGAGGTGCAAGCTTTGATTCTAATTTCATAATCTCTTTGTATAAGGCCGAAACCTGAAAGGCTTCACAGCCGGGCATATTGCTGATTTAATAATAAGTACACCAGTGTGGTTGCTAGTTTCTTGCCTATATTCATTGTGCTTCATGGTATTGTGTGTTGTTCAAGTATCTATTACATGTGTAACTCTTCATAGGGCATGTTTGTGGGTTTAAGAAGTCTCAATTAACCCTGACTCTACCTTTATCCACCCTTCTCTAGCGTCAGTATTGCACAGGGACTCAAAATTTCTCTGATCAGATCCTTCTATAATAATTATTTCACTTCCATATTCAACTCTTCAATTTTGTTCAATATCATTCTATCTGGTGCCTTATTCGTTAAAATAGCTCTGAGAATTAGATCCATACAATGATTGATACTCCTAACATGTGTGAATCCATTAGGTACTTTTTTAAAAATGATGTCCTTAAATTTTATCAGTAAATCCCTTACCTCTATTGGTTGTTCATCCACTATTCTTGAATCACATTTCCTAGGAATCAAAGCATAACACAGACTTTCTTTCTTCAAGCCATCTAATAATTTTCTTCCTTCAACCAAACAAACACTTACTAAAGTACAATTCCCACTCTTATAATCCTCTACTAAAGGTAATAATACTTTCTTCATCCCATTAGCCAAAATAGTATACCTATTCAGTCTTCCATCATGTATTTCTTGTCTATCATACTGCCATGGTCTATCTAATGAGATATCACAATAATCCATTGTCATAATATCACAAAAAAAATCATCATTATAAGACCCAATCTTTGATTTTACAAGACATTGTTGACTTACCAAAACCACATCTTCATCCTTGATCCATGAAATTTTATATAGCTTTGGGTGCTTCATTCTTGGCAATTGAAACTTGGTAACCAACTCCTCTGATGTTAAATTAGATGAACTTCCACCGTCAATGATGATTTTGCAACATTTTCCTACAACTTTACATTTGGTTTTGAACAAACTTTTCCTCATTACTAGTTCTTGATCATGTTCTTCATTCCATAGGACTCTTCTAGCCATTAGGGTTTATCCATATTCCATTTTAGCCATAGATTTAGGTGACTTCTCTTTCACAAAGGCATTCTTGCTACTGTTATTGAACTTCCTTCATGAATTTCCATGATCTGATTTATGAAAACCAGATTACAATACCTGGTGTGATACCTACAGTATTGTAGAATTCAACACAAAAATTGAGAACAACAAGATTGCAAACCAAAAACTATCTCCATTCTATTCAAAATTGGAGTTTATACAAGTTGGATGGATCCCAAGGGTCACAGAATTCCCTTGGAATTGAAATGAAGAGTCATCATAATGTTTATTACAATTAAACTATTAAAACTATCAAAATTTATCAAAAAACTAAATATAAAATTTAGGTCCACTTGGAGAAGGCATAACTTTCTCATCCTAGCTCCGAATTACAAACCGTTTGATGTGTTGGAAAGGTATTCAAATAATCTTGAACGAAATTTTGGAAACATCGATGATCCATCTTGTTTCCTGGCAGCATATTTGCCCAAAAATGCACCGAAGACCCTCAAAATTGCAATTTACTAAAACATATGAAATTTTGGAAAAATTAGATTTCAATATTTTCCCACTTTAATCTTGATCATTCCATGAGTACATTCAAATGCTCTATGACCTTCTTCTCCACATTTGAAATAAGTTCCTTTAAACCAATTCATGTACTCTCTTTTGTAACCATTACCTCTATGGAAGCCTTCCCCTCTTCCTTGGTATGAACTCTCATCTTTCCATTTAGACTTTCCTTTATTCTAATTAGAGTAAGATCTACCTCCTTCAAGTGATCTACCTATGTCTCTCTAAAATTTTTCACCTCTTCCTTTCTACCTATGCTCATGACTCTTGTGAAACTTGTCCTATTCTTTTAGGGAAAACTAATAAGCCTCCTTAATACCAACTATTTTGACCAAACTAATTTCATCTTGAATAAATGTGTTGGATTATGGAGAGCGGGGGGTGAATCAATAATCCATGATCAAAAATACCTTCAAAAATTTTCACTGATTAACTTGGTAGTAGCTTGGAACAACACAATTCACTATTTACCAAAAATAGTAAATAAAATATAGTAATCAGTAAATCATTCACAACATGTAACACCAATATTTAACGTGGAAACCCAACTATGGGAAAAACCACTATGGGAATTTTCACCCACTAAGAAAAATACTCTTCTAAAGTACGCTCGATTAAGAGCCAATCTGGTTAAAGATTACAAAACACATTGTTAGGTGTGACCTGATTAAGGGGTTTATTTCAGATCTGTTAGGGTCTTCACTGTATTACGAGTGGCCTTGTTATAGGGCTTTAAACACTCTTTAGAATGTCACCTTTCTCAAGGTTTTACAATAAGACAATTAAGTCCAATCTGTTAAGATATTTCTCTGTTACAAATGCTAATAAGAAATAGTAATAAAATTGACTTGTAGATGTCCAACTAGCTTTTCATATCAGATGTTTGTCCTCTCTTCAATCTTCACTTCAATTCTTCATTACCCACTGGCATCAACACTTCATCAAAACTATTTTTTCACTTGAAATCTCTTTGTTCCTTCCTCTCTGCAATAGTTAATAACCCTTCAACTATTTAGTTTGCCAGCTATTTTTCCATACAAGATCATCCTTTATATAGACAATTTTTTCCTCTTAATCTCATTTATTACATTTTCCTTTAATCAATCTTAACTATTCATTTTGTTATACCTTGAAATCAGATCTCAATAACACATTTCCTTTTCACCTAGGAACTTGAACTTTTCTAGAAACATGTTCCATCTCTTTTTGTCACTTAGATCATTCCATATATCTTCATCTTGAATTTCATATTGTAGATCATTGTAACTAACTCTCCTCATCATCATGCTCATCCATCTCAGCATAGAAAATCATTAAATGCCGAATCCATCCTTATTTAATACCTTTTCTTTGCTTAGTGTTCTTCACTTAGAATTTTAATTAACTTCTCAGTGCCTAAACCTTTCCTCGATGTTCAGTGTCTTGATTTCCTTTTTCTTTACCAAGTGACTTGTCTTTTTCTCTTTACCTTATCGAGTGACTTTTCTTTCTCGATAGTCGAAACAACTTATCTTGTCAATTTGTCAAATCTTCATCACTATGCTTTACCGGCTTAACATAATCATATGTTAGGTATAAAATAATTATATCAACATAATCTAATCATTTTCCAATCTATATCAATTTCCCAATTAATTTCTTCAACTTCTCATTAACTCTTCTCCTTCACTCATTCATCGTCTATCATTATCGAATGATATGGCAACATAATATAAATCAGAAATCAATTCTTGAGATCAATGACAAGACAATAACTAATCTAACCTTGATACTATTATCATGTATTCCTCTGATCTTGGTCATCCTTCATTATCAGCTCATTCAGATAATCAATCTTCAACATTAAAATCAATTATAGTAACAATCTCCCTCCTTGGCATTGATGGCAACACAAAAAAATTTAATATTCAATTGATGATGGTATAGTTCACTGTCATTCATATTTTGTAGTCCCTCTAAGTAATAACTTCTCCTTTTATGATCTTCCATCTGTAGTCTTCCAATTTCTATCACTAACACTTTCCATTCTAATTCATCTCCATTCATCTCCCTACTATACTCATCTCTCTCATATGTTCATCTAATTTGTCTCATTATTCTCCCTCTTTCAATAAACATCTCATTCATGATAATTATCATCAATTAATATTCTCCCTCACTATATACATCTCCCTCTTTGACAAAAATTTCAAATAAACATAAACTTCTCAGATTATACCTCAAGTGTATAGATTTTCTATCACAGTCTCAAACTTATTTTTTCACAACTTCAAGATTCACCTAAAGAGTGAACACTTAGCATCAACTCACAAGATAAATATTCTATTGAGTCCTTGAATTGATTCATCATGCAGCTTTCCTAAATTTACATTAGATAGGGGAAGAAACCCTAACTTACCTCAGAGATACTCAAAAGAATCCTTCGCTAATGGTTTAGTAAATATATCAGCCATATGTTCTTTAGAATTCACATACTCCATTGTCACATGCTTATCTTGTACTTTCTCTCTCAAGTAGTGATACTTAATAGATATATGCTTTGTCTTGGAATGCATCAAAGGGTTATTTGATATATTAATAGCACTAGTATTATCACAATATATTGTAATAGGATCAGTAATCTCTTCATGCATACCTTCTAGTAGTTTTTTAATCTATACAATGTTAGAATAGTTCATAGCTACTGCTACATACTCAACTTTAGCAGTAGATTGTGAAATACAATTTTGTTTCTTGCTTAACCATGTCACTATACTTTCTCCTAAAAAGAGAGCTCTGCCTCTAGTGCTTTTCTTGTGATCAATATTTCCTTCCCAATCAGCATCAAAATATACCTTAAGATCAAAATTTACTCCTCTTGTGTATAACATACCAAAATATTCAGTCCCTTTCAAATATCTAAATATCCTCTTAACTACAAATAAATGTGTTTCCTTGGGTTTTTTTGAAAACCTTGCAACAATACCAACTAAATGTGCAATAAAAGGTCTACTATGTGTGTTTGTGAAAATTGTACCTGATTTGTAGACACAACACTTCAGTAAAACATTAGAGGTTAGCTATAATCAAAATCATGCAAAATTGAAATCTAATTTAAACATACAATTTATTGCCTTCTAGTAGGTGCGAGATTAATGTTCTCAGATTGTTATCAAGATCAGTGACCTAGACGACACCTAAACGAAAGATTTGAATGCAAAACTGATATGAAATATGAATGCAATTAATCTATTTTTTTGGTATTTTCTATGCAATAAGATGAAAAATGAAATGAAATCTATGCTAATATGGAAATTGATATGCAATGCTAATCTAGAAATGATATGATATGAGAATGAAAATTCTAACAATAATATGAAAGCTATGAATTTGAAATTGATCTCACAAAGCTTTGAATCCTCAAATTTATCTTTCAAGCTCCAATTGTGCAAATTCTCCAAATCTGATATGCTATGATTCCTGTAGAGTAAGTTTGCAATTTGCGAGATGTGAAATTGAAGAGCTGAGAGCCTTAATTTATAGAAATTCAGGGCTTTGTAGGTGCATGAGAAAAAGCCATAAATCACTCAAATAACTCAGGTTGATTTTTGAGTTATTTTTAAATAACAGATAATTAAGTCACAAAAATCATGCAAAAGCACAGTTCAACTCAAATTAGAAGTTTAGATCAACTTTAAAACTCAAAAAGATGTTGAGTTTCAAAAAGCTAACAACTTGCATTGAGTTTCCAATTTGAGTTTAACTGGTCCTTGAATGTGCACATGGATAATTATGATTTAATAAATAAATAAAGTGATTTATTCTCAACTTAACTGCTTTTTGAAATAAAATAATTAATTTATGGGTTAATTAACTATTTTATCAAACTTTTATTAAAAACTATATTATTAAATAATGAAAACCTGCTTTAATCAATTAAATAAGAATTTAATCAATTATTCATAGGATATTGGATTTATTGTCAAAATTAAATAATACAATTAATAATAGATAGAATTAAATTTAATTACACAATTAAGTGGCAAGATATTAAATCTAATTAATTAAATATGAAAATATTCAATTAATCAAACTTAGGATAAATGTGATTTATCGCCAAATAATCATTAAATTAAAGATAATTAAGATAATTTGGAATATTGCTAGGAATATTCCCCGATGCAAAATTTAAGATAATCAATTATGATTTGATGATGTTCAGATGTGCCTTAGGTTAGGACTTTGATGTCGATTTCATTCGATGTGTCGATATAGGAGGTTAATGAACTTATAGCCCATTTTTGGGGTATTACATTTTGCCCCTCTTTGAATTACTGTGCAAAGCGCAGTGGTTCAAAGACGGTCTGTGTTTCATAGAGATATGAAACTGATTCAAAATTGATAATTGATATGAGACAAAAGCTTATTGATATTGATTTGATATGGAGATAATAGGTCCTAAATGACCAAAGATAACATTCACTATAACAGCAAACGAACCTATGATTGCGAAAAAGTGTCAAAATGCCTGATTCCAAACCTTATGATTGTGAAGAAGTGAGTGACCGGTTCTAGACTCGATTGTCTTAGCAGAACTAGCAGGTATCACATCTGAACCCTTCAGTTGCCGAAGAACCAAGGAAAGAACACTATGATCCGATGGTTGCAAAAACTGATACAGTTTACAAGATTAGGAGAATACCAGATTGATATGGATCGATGAATCTGATATGCCCCAAGTGATGATAGATTTGCCCCGAGCGATGAGGTTTTTTGATGAATCAGTAACTAGACGTGATTGTTTGTCTTGATCACTGATGAAAGATATTGATAGAAATTGATTTACAAACTTTGAATGATGTGCAATACCATGCCCCCTTTGGGATTAAAATTGAAATCTGACAAGAAAAGTCAGCGTTGATAGTTTAGAAGCATGTAAATTGATTGGAAAAGTGGTTATATACATTTTAAGAACGCATTCTGCATCATTTAGAGGTCCAAAAGACCAAGTTTGACTAGGTTTGACCATGAGTTGACCATGGTTGACCAAGTTGAAATTTTGATAGTTTGATGTAAGATAATCAGTTAAGTTGAATATTGGATTTCTGTGATGATGGAAGGTCGATTATGCAAGCAGTAGACCATCCTGGGCCCAAAATTTTAAATCATGATTTTGACATAATAAACAATCTCAGATTTGAATTTTGATCCTGAAAATGGATTCAGAACGTCGAAAGTAGCCAGGGGTGCAATTTTTGTGAAAAACGGAGCACTTTTGAAAATTAGGTCAAATGCTATATAAAGGCCTGAAGGGTCATTTTCAATTCATTTCAACCATTTGACTTTGGAAATTGTGCGGAGCCCTCTGAGCAAGAAAATGGTAGAACAGCGAGATCTGAAGGTTCCTGTGAGTTCGCATTGATTTGAGCGCAGCCGGAGATACCAGAGACCCCGACAGTATGGACATCCATCTGTGCCCCTCTGAAAATGTAAATTTTTCATGTTCCTAGCATTTTTTAATTTTTTTCGTACGCGTTTTACTTTTTTAATTTTTGCATGTTTGAAAACTCGTACGAGTCTCAACCCAAACTCGTACGACACTTCATTTGAATTTCCTTTGTCGTTTCAAGTCCACCAAAGTGTCGTATGAGAGGGACCCTTATGTCGTATGACATTTCACCGGGTCCCTCGAAACTCGTATGATCCCGGGTGCAGTGTCGTATGACCATGGAGTGTCATTTGGTCTACTGTGGAGTGTCGTACAACATTTGATGCCAGTCTGGACTGTTGTATGAAAAATAGAGTGTTGAAAACTGACTTTTAGGGCCAAATTTTGACTTTTCTGATGCCTGATGCTGATATCTGACTAGTTGACCTACCTTCTGAAGTACCTGACTGTCCAATTTCTATAGTATTAGCCTGTTATTGAACCCAATTTTTGATAGAATGCCCTATTTTCTTATGATATAGGTGACATATTCAGATGTACAAGTCTAACATTCCTACCCGGTGACCCAAAGATTATGTGTCATACTTTCAGACCCGATGAGGGTTCATCTTGTTGCTTGTGGATTTGAGTATTTGATTCATTTACCCGACATTAGGGTAAATCATGGCCTTTTGACTGCCTTGATTGAGAGATTCCATTCGGAGACACAGACGTTTCATTTACCTACTAGAGAGATGACCGTGACTCTAGAGGACATCTATAGGATACTGCGCATTCCATTTCATAGCAGTCGGTGTCCTAAGTATGTGAGTTCTGGTCAGAGTGGTCTGCATGCCTTTAGGCATCTGTTTGGAGATGATATACAGTTGACGGGGTCCATTTCCTGGGAGACCCATGTACAGAGATATGGTCAGATGCACCGTTTAGAGTGTATTACTGCTGGTATGATCGGGGAGCTCATCATGCCAAGCCGTCAGCAGAATGGCTTTTTGATGGGATGGGCTCCGATGGTAGCACTTCTGATGGCTATGCCTACTGAGCTTGCCTGGGGTCATTGCCTCTTGGCACATATGTTTTCAAAGATGCATGAGATCATTTATCAGGATTGCAAGAGCTTTGCTTCAGGAGCTCTTGTATTACAGATATGGGCCTGGGAGCATATCCCAATATTGAGACCAATTTTTCAGACATAGCGGTAGCCACAGGAGCCAGTGATATATGCATATGCTGGTTATGTCACACAAGTCCAGATGGGTCATACTGAGTACTTCTGGAGATGTCTAGATGACATGACTTTTGTTCATTAGAGGCCATATTTGCAGATAGAGGTCTAGCCCACTGCGAGGGAGCAATATAGTTTTCTTTTTCAAAGTCGAGTACTTATTGGCCGCTCTCCCACTATTCTGGAGAGATTTTTGATTAGCAGATTGTGGCATCAATATGGATGCAGACAGGATACCCCATGAGAGTACACTGCATATGCTTGCATTGTGCGTGAGATCAGGCTTGGATGGACACCGAGGCTCTCCTATTCCTTACGTGTAGAGGAGTATAGTGCCATTATAGGCAAATATTAGGACTACTGGCCACAGGTTGTCGATGCAGGAGTGACAGACAAATACATTGCGTGGCTTGCAGATCATCCCATTCAAAAATTCTCAGATCCTATAGAGTTGATACCCTCCATGGAGGAGGTGATGGATGTTACAGGTGCTCCTATGGTACAAGGCCCGAGACCACAGGCAGTGCATCCTACACTGCCCAGACAGAGAGTGACAGCTCCATTGCAGAGATCATCTAGGCATATGAGGCATCCTCGTCCTTCTACTTCTCCCATAGGTACATCCATAAGGTCACATAGATGATCCAAGGGTGAGAGGGGTACTTTGGGAAATATCAGTGTGACAGATGAGGTGTTGGCAGGTGAGTAGTTTGCAGGTGGTGATGCAGATCCCACATAGGTAGACACTACGTTTGATTTGGGTGTGGAGGTTGGACGTCCTAAGGTGCATAGATCAGAGACCACTGGACAATAGCCAGAGCAGCCAGCACAGGATACAGAGATGCCAGCAGCTGTAGTAGAGCCTACTATTCCTCTCACTTCTTCAGAGATGATTAGACAGCTCAGAGCTCAGGTCCGGGATGTGAAGGTACAGAGTGCCAGATGGGAGGAGAGGTTTCAGGAGGTAGACAGGTAGTGCACTGAGCTTCATGTAGAGCTTTGCTCAGAGGTTCAGAGACTAAAAATAGAGGTGACTCATTAGACCTCATGGGCCTCCTATTATGTGTCTACATACTATGTTGTTGTTCATGTTGAGCAGAGAGTACCTACATACTTTGAGTACATGGCAGCCTCAGAGGGAGCTAGGGCACCGAGGGTAGAGGTCATACCAGATGCACCACTACCTCCTCCACTAGATACTGAGGATCATGCTGAGAGTTGATTCCTGTAGTCATGTTTTGATATATTCTGTTCTCTTTTATCACTAATATACCCTTCTGATTCTGATAGCTTTCCAGAGCTCATTCTTTTGTACATTGTGCCAGTAGTGCACCCCTGACACATTTCAAGATTTTTGATATATATGAGATTGATATTTTTATTATGACTTCATGTGTACTTGTCATGATGTGGATTTATGATGATATCATGCTATGCTTATGCTATGATTAGTGTAGAATGTATGTATGGATCGATGAAATGCAATGATTTCTTTCATATGTATGGATGTTATGCAAATGTAATTGATTATGAAAAGATGTATGTATGATTGATGCTTATGCAATAAATGTAATGTATGGTAACAAATGATAATGATATAAGATGTAAATGCAGTGATACACATGATATGTTTTTGCAGGTTGATGAAGAAAAGTACTTAGTCTTATTGCAAAAGGATGTTTAACCCTGGAGGGTTACTGCTTGCGATTTGATGAAGAGACCTTCGAGTAAGACTCAACTCTAATTAGATTGAAAGAGGTGATTGAAGAATCTTTTAAGTGTTCAAGCAATTTGTGAGATCATGCAAAGTGCAAAAATGCAAAGAAACATGCAGGATGATAATGCAACCCTAGGACCTAGGACCTAGTCACTGATCATATGTTGATTTGTTATCATCATTGAACTTTTAGGTAATCGGATAAATCAATACAATGCCCACTAGCTATGAAACCATAGACATATGAATATCGATTTGTATGTGCAAGAACTAATACAACACCCACTGGTCGACAACCATGGATATATGAATATTGATTTTGTTTTCAGAATGTCGGATTAGCTATAAGCACCAAGGCACAAACGCCAGGATGACCTGAATATCTTGTCCATTTTGATATAGAAATTTGTATAAGCATCAAAACATGAACGTCGTGATGACCTAAATATGCCTTGCATTACAACCACATCAAACAGCCAAGAGATCATTCTAAATCCAATGTGAATTACCCGTAGTGACCCTTTATCGTTCACATCCTTAGGTAAGATCATGTTTCACAGTAGGAGAAAGAACTCACTCAAAAAGACAATAATTAGATCAAACTTCCTTGAATTTTCTGCGTATCAATGGTCGAGGTACGCATGGCCATCCAATTCAAGATACAGGCTCTTACAGTCGGACACCATTTCAATCCAAAATTTCCAAAGACGTTAGATTTTCACATACAAGTAGAAGACAAAAAAAAGATTATGCCCCTAGTCATCACTCTCTAAATCCTATAAAGGACATCATCGAAGAGCTTGAAAGGACACAATATGAAAAAATCTCAATGCGAATCGGGAAGCATACAAGGAGATAAAAGCATGAAGCACAAATCATTTTCAGTTTGATGTTTGATGGCATTTTTGTAGATGCAAAATCCTTTCTGGAGACAAGACAGACTTGACTGACTCAAATGAAGCTTCAAAGGACTCTGAGTGGATATGATACATCTAAGAGACACCGGAGACCATAGGATATGACATTGATTGCCCCCAAGTTTGAACATTGATAGGATACAGACGCTTGAGCCGAGGGGTGTACAAACTGACTTATTGAAAATTGGAAATGCAGAAACAAACAGGGAGATATGTACAAACTAAAGCAAAACTAAAAGCTAGGAAAGACCAAGATTGCGCTAATAGATGGAGCATTTTGAAACAAGTGGCACCCGTTTTCTGGGTTTTCACCATCTTGGTAGAGATTCTATGTTTGCTACCAAGGCGCCTATTTCCAGGTTTTCACCAAGGCACTTTTTTTTTTCTTTTTCATTTTTTTTTCGTATTTTTCATTTTTTCAATTTTTTTGAATTTTTGATATTTTTTATTTTTTTGTGAATCATCAAGGTGCCTATTGCTAGGTTTTCACCAAGATGTTCATTTTTTCAAGACATTTTACCATACACTGAATGCTTTAGGCATAGAATTTCATCAAATGGAGAATTTTGATCGATTCTCAGAGCTGTTCTCCTTCAATCGTTGAGAGTTGATAGGCACCAAAGCCAAAAGTAGTAGTGATTACAAAGGGACCCATCCAATTGGGTTCAAACTTCCCCTTGCATTCTCGATAGGATTGATTTTTAGGATTTTCTCTCAAGACTAGATTGCCAACCTAAAATTCTCTGTGTTTGACTTTCTTGTTGTAGCCTCTAGACATTCTCTTCTGATATACTCTGAGATGATCATACGCTACTTGTCTACACTCATCTAGTAGTTCAAGTTCTTGTAACCTAGACACTCTATAGTCATCATCAATTATGAGACCATGCATTCTGATTCTTAGTGATGGGATTTCAACCTCAATAGGTAGTATCGCCTCAGACCCATAAACTAAAGCGAAAGGTGTAGCCCCAGTAGGTGTTCTGATACTTGTTCTGTAGGCCCATAGAGCTAGATTAATCATGAGATGCCAGTCTCTGCCAATTTTTTTTACTGTTCTGTGCAAGATCTTTAATAGATTTTTGTTAGAAGCCTCTGCTTGGCCATTTCCTTATGGATAGTAGATAGAAGACCAATGTTGGGTGATCTTGAATTTAGCACATAGATCATCTAGGTCTTTATTCCTGAATTGCCCACCATTATCTGTGATTATGCAAAGAGGTATCCCATATTTGCATATGATATAGTTCAATATGAACATAGATATATGTTTCCCTATTGCTTGTGTCAAAGCGACCGCCTCTACCCATTTTGTAAAATAATCTATGGCTGTGATTAGATGGGTATGTCCATTAGAAGAATGAGGATGAATCATCCTGATAAGATCAAATTCCCATTGATGGAAAGGCCATTGTGTTGTAAAGGGGATTAGATCCCTCCCTGGAGCATGAATTAGGTTGCCATGTACTTGACACTTTTGACAATTCTTAGCAAATTTGATAGCCTCTTTCTCCATTTCAGGCCAATAGTACCCAGCCATAATACGTTTTTGAGCTAGTGTTAAACTATTTGAGTGTGACCCACAAATACCATCATGAACTTCCTCTAATGCACGTTGAGACTCTTCCCATTCTAAACATCTAAGTAGCATACCATCTAGACCTCGTTTGTATAGATCATTACCAATGATGACATATCAGGAGGCATTACGGATAAGGTATCTCTTTTCATGGCAGTTAAAGGTATCGGGAATGATTTGGTCTTGGAGATAGGAAAATAGGTTTTTATATCGGGATGAATCATGACCTACAACAGTGCAGATCATGTGGGTTTCAGGGGAGTCATATGTAGGATAAGATAGTGCTTCCACTAGGAACTCATAACGTAGCTCATGTTCAAGCTGCTGTAATAAAGTAGATACTGTTGTCATTACATCGGCAGCCTTGTTCTCCATTCTAGGAATTTGCTCAAATGTGATAGATATGAAATATTTCTTAAGATCATCTACCATGCTCTTGTAAGGAATGAGCTTTTCATCTTTAGTTTGGTACACATCATTGACTTGATGAATAACAAGTTGAGAGTCTCCATGAATGCGTAGCTCTATTACTCTCCATTCAATTACTAGTTTCATACCATTCAAAAGGGATTCATATTCTGCAATATTGTTCATGCAAGGGAACTTCAGTCTGAATTCTTTTGGGATGGAGTATCCTTGAGGAGTTATGAACAATATGCCTACTCCAGATCCATTCTGTGTATAGGAGCCATCAAAGAACAATTGCCATTCTCTAGAAGATAGGTGCATAATAGAGGAGTTTGGAAATTCCATTTGCATTGGTGTGTCATCAAACATGGGTGCATCTTCTAGTTGATTAGCAATAACTTGACCTTTTATAGCTTTTCTTTCAACATATTCAATGTCAAATTTGCTTAGAAGCATGACCCATTTAGCCAGTCTACCTATGAGGGCAGCCTTGCTTAGTAGGTATTTTAGTGGATCAATTGTTGCTACTAGATGTGTGGTATGAGCTAACATATAGTGTCTCAGTTTCTATGATGCAAAGATCACAGCAAGACAAGCTTTCTCAATCATAGAATAGTTCTTTTCATACGCCACCAATGTTCTGCTTATATAATAAATGGCTCTTTCCTTTTTCTCTTCATCATGTTGCGCTAGCAATGCCCCCAGTGATGTGGCTGTTGCAGAGACATATAAGATCAATGGCTTCCCATGAATAGGAGGCATCAAGATAGGTGGATTTGATAGATACTTCTTGATATGGTTAAATTTGTTCTCACATTCTTCATTCCATGCAAAGGTCACACCTTTATGTAATGTTTTTTTAAAAGGCTGTGATATGTCCGCTAGCTGTGATATGAATCTTTTGATAGATTGAACTCTTCCTTGCAATGTCCTCATTTGAATGATATTCATGGGAGGTTGCATCTCTATTATAGCCTTGACTTTAGCCAAATCAACTTCAATGCCCTTCTTTGAAACTATGTATCCTAAGAGCTTTCCAGAAGTGACACCAAAAGCACACCTCTTAGGATTTAGTCGGAGACTAAACTTTTCCATTCTATCTAGGATCATGCTCAAGTCCTTTAGATGTTCAGTTCTGATCATAGATTTTACTAAACTATCGTCAACATAATCTTCCATAGTCTGATGCATCATGTCATGGAAAATAGATGTCATTGCTCTTTGATATGTAGCTCCAGCATTTTTAAGCCCAAATGGCATGACATTCCAATAGAAGGTGCCCCCTGCACATGTGAAAGTAGTTTTCTCTTGGTCCTCTGGAGAAATTTTTATTTGGTTATATCCAGAGAAACCATCCATTAAGGAATACATCTCGAAACCCGCAGTCATGTCCACTATGATATCGATGTTAGGTAGTGGAAAATCATCCTTAGGGCATGCTTTATTCACATCTCAAAACTCTTTGTACACTCTGATTGAGCCATCTGGTTTAGAAATAGGTACAATATTAGAGATCCACTCTACATAGTCAATAACTCAGATGAATCCAGCATTTAGGAGCTTCTCTAATTCAGCTTTTACCAAGAGTGCAACGTGAGGATGCATCTTTCTCAATTTTTGCTTGACAGGTTTGACATTTGGAGCAATAGATAAATGATGCATTATAAGATTAGGATCCAATCCTGGCATATCTGAATATTTCCATGCAAAGTTGATCTTCTTCTTTGTTAGGAATGTTGTAAATTTTTGCTTCTCTTCTTCTGATAATGATTGTGCTACATGTACCAATTGTGGTTCCTCTGTTGTACCCAAATTAATGGATTGAGTGGGTTCAATTAGAACTAGAGATCTATCCTGTAAATGACTCAGAAGGACATCAAATATCTCATCCTTATGCACCTCAGAGAGGTTTTCACCTTTGGATACATCTTTTATTTTTACTTTTGTAGGTTCTGAGACTGCCACAAAGTGGTTTTCACCCTCAGAACTCTTTTTCTTTTTCTTTTTATTCTTTTTTTTCTAACTAAGATATTTGATGTCCAACTCAGTCATGCTGATGCTCAGTTCACTGATGGAAGTACTCATAGGCTCAACTGCATTGAGGTAGCAAGTGAGGGCATAGTCATTCAGGAAGGTATAAATACCATGGCTCGGATTCGTGGAGGTTTGATCAATAAGTTTCGGATATTTGATAGTCAAAGTAGGGAAAGATTGGGAGATAGTGTTTACGGATATGGATTTGTCATCATTGGTCCTAACCTGATGCTCAAGTTCAAAGGTGATACTACAACTTAAGACATCCAATTCATGAATAGGCTCAATGTCATCGTGGGAGTCCAATTCAGCCATAGGTGGATCAAACTTGATAGGTTCATCATTTCGCTCTAGACTTACATTGGTTTGAGGTACATATTGGTGAATAATATCAACATGTTTCTTTGTAATAAGCTCATCTTCATCTGGTTCTAGAATGGCTCCCCATTCATAGTCATTAGATTCATCTTCTGATTCAAGATCTCTAGGAAATCTTAGAACATGAGTAAAGTCAGGGTGAATACCCCAAGAAGGGTTACCCTCAGATTATGATTTGTATTCATACTCATGAGAATCTATCTTAGAATCACTACCACTTCCCTCTTCTTGATTTTTTTCGAGATTAGCTGGTTCTTGTGTTGCAACTATCTCTTGATTGATAGTAGGTTCTTTTGTTTCTACTACATTAATTCTCTTGATAGGATCATCTTTATCATCAAGAAGGTCTTTGATCTCTTTAGGAAATTTTTCATAGGGGATGAGTTATGAGCTATCTGAATCACTATCTGATGGTACTGTTTCTTCTTTCTTAAGAAGAGGTTCTCCTGGTGCGATCTTCTCTATGACATGAGAGAAATTACCTTTGAGGTGATAGGGTTTCTTCTTAAAGCCTAAGCCAACTTTTTTTTTATTTTCTCTACCAGTATGTGGGAGAGGTACCTCAAGACCTTTTCCTTTGATTCCTAGAGGTCCTTTACCTGAATATCCAATCTTAGCTATTAATTTATCTCCTGGACCATATGACTTGGAAGGGAGTTTGGAGACTACAGAGTCACCAGTTTGAACAACTTGAGATTCAGGTTCATCTTTGTACAACCATGATAGCACAACCTCGTCCTCTTAAAATTCTTGCTTGGATACTTGTTCTACTACAAAATTCTTTTTATATGCTTCAAGAGGTTCTTTAGAGTTTGGTTTGGATTGTTTCAAAGATTGCCCATAAGACTTAGGAGAGATAGGGAGAGATGTCAAAGATAAGACTGGCTCGATAGTATATTCTCCCATACCATTTTCTTTGATATTAACCTCTTTTGCAAGATCTTCCATTTTAGATGTGGATGCTTCTTTAGTTGGTTCAATGGAAGATTCTCTGTTATTAGGTACAAGCTTATCTACACTTTCCTTCAAGGTATTGCAAGTTGTATTTAGATCTACGGGGATAGTAACCCCTACTCCTTCATAATGAAATTTCAAGCATTGATGGTATGTAGAAGGAATAGCTTGCATTTCATGTATCCATGGTCTCCCTAGAAGGACATTGTAGGCCAAGGGTAGATCAAGCACTTGACAGATGGTATCTTTGATAACTGGACCCGCTCGAATAGGTAAGACAATGGTGCCTTTAGAAGATCTTTCTTGTTCATCATAGGCCTTGATAGTTATTTTCTTTCTAGGATCAATAGCCAATTTTGAAAATCCCAATTGTGTGATCAAGCTGTAAGAACAAATGTTTAGGCCAGCGCCCCCATCTATCAACACACATTTGACTCTATGGTTCTGGATGAAGACTTCTATATGCAAAGGCTGATTATGTGGGTGACTCAAGGAGTTGTCATCTTCCTCTGAAAAGGAGATATATTGCAGAGATGTAAGATGTCCAACCATAGTCTGGAACCTGTCTAAATCAAGGTCATCAGGAACATTAGAACCGAGAAAAGCTTTATCGAGAATGACTTTATGAGCTGGAGATATTTGAAACAACTCAAACATGGAGATTTTTGCATTAGTGTGCTGGAGTTGTTGAACAATGCTATAAGACATAGGCCTTGTATCCTTTGGATTGGAAGATTTGGTAGCAGCCTTCTATTTAGAAGCAGATGAAAGATTGAAGGGCACCTTAGGGACATTTGATGAATCTAGGATTTGTCCTTTCAAATGCATTTGAGCTTGTGATCGAGTAACTGCGTTAGTAGAGGAATGATTTCTATCTCTTCATACAATTGTGATGACATTGCAACTTTCAGAGAGACATGGTTCAACCATATTGATGACAACATTATTTCCAGGGTAGGCATAGTTGACTTTTGCCCCCATATTAGGTTGAGAAGTTAAAACCTCTTGACCATGTTTCAAAAAGGGTTCTGTGAATGATGTATGATCATGATTTCTTTTGGGATTGTCAACTATGATGTCTCCACTATCGATTAGATCTTGAATGGTATGCTTCAAGTGGTAGCAACTACTAGTTTTGTGACCTTTACTCTGATGGAAATCACAAAATTCATTTTCCTTCCACCATATTAGTTTAGGGTCCTGATCATTTGGTCAGATTGGTGGTAAAGAGATGATGTTATCAGCCAGTAGAGTTTTCATAGCTGATTCTAAAGACTCTCCTAGAGGAGTAAATTTTTGATGTTTATCCCATTTTTTGTATTCTGGCTTCCTTTGAGATGGTTGAGAAGACTTTTGTTCTGAAGCTTTAATGGCTTGAGTGCCAAGAGTGAGATTGTAGGCTGGTGCCTTTTATGGGGCACGAACAGTGTCAACAATGCCATCTGTGATGATGCCTTTGTTCTTGTTCCAATTTTTGTTCTTGTCTTTAGAACTAGATCCAGATTCATACTTGTCTTTTTGAAGTGTGATTTCTCCTTTTTTTACAAGCACTTTTTCAATTTTGATAGCATTATCCACCATCTTGTCAAAAGATTTATGATCTTGCATTTGTAAGGGATCATTGATTTCTGGAACAAGGTTATTGATAAAGATTTCAAGTTTCTCCATTTCGGGAATTGGTCAAGCATATAGAGAGAACTTCTTTCGCCACCTCTTGAGGAAAGTTAGGAATGATTCTCCTGGATATTGCTTGAGATTACAAGTATCAATCATGGTGATGGGATGTTGAATATTGTAGGAGTATTGCTGGTAGAATAATTTAATCAATTCCTCAAACATCTTGATCGTAGGAGGCAATCTTAAAAACCACTGAATGGATGCTCCTCCCAGAGATCTAGGAAAAAGATGCATCAGATAGGTTAGTTCATGCATGAATTCCATGGATTACGTATAGAACTCTTTGACATGATCTTGAGGATCAGAGTGTCCATCATACTTATCATACTTTGGCATCTCCACTCTTTTTGGAAATGGTGGCATATACAAGTTTTTGTCAAAAGGAAAAGGGCATAGAGCTTCCATGGAGAACTCTTTGGGTTCCTTTTCTTTCTCAAGGCTATTAAATTTGACTTGTAAAGCATGTATCTATTTCATCATAGCTGTGAGTGGAGTTTCTTCCTCATGTGTAATGATATCTTCAACATTAAAGTTGGGAGGAATTTTAGCTCCTTGATGAGCTAGTTGTAAAAAGTATGCTTCTCTATCTTCTTTCAAGAAATGCTTCATCATTCATTTGAAGTTATCATCATTTTGATATTGAGCAATTTCTTCAGGTGTGGGTTCCTGATCTGCCCCATGTTGAGATTGAGCTCTTTGAGAGCCAAAATTTGTCCCTACTTGAGACATGGTAGGAGTTTGTGGACTCCCTGGATTAGATTGATGAGGGGTATGTTGAGTACCTCTGGGAGTTGATGGAGGAGGTATGTAACCAGATTTCAATCGATAGTTGCCAAGATCGTCATCCTCATAAAGACCAAAATTGATGAGTTGCTCAAGAGTTGGAGTTTGGAGAGTGGTGATAGATTTCTTGTGAGAGGAAGCTCTAGTCTCCACCATTCACCTCAAGTGAAACAAAAGAATAAGATCCAAATAACCGAAGAACAAATTGAATCAAGATGATCAGATGACACAACCTTGTCAAGGTTTGATTGATTTGAAGATTGGATTAGACGTGGATGAAGGATACTATGCCCTGGATGTATGGGTAGGTTCCCAAAAGATAGCGGACAAGATATCACAACACTTAGTCATTTTGATGATTGATCGAAGATTGATAGTTATGACAAGGTTTTGACACAAAATGATAAGGACTCAAATCGATTAAACAAAAGGCTAAATTGAATTCAAAAGGCCACTTTAGGAAAAATGATTGGACTCTTAATAGCTACTACTCTATTCCTGACATAGTGATTTGTTCGACAGATTTTGGAAATAGGCTGAAAAAGCTAAATATCTGGCAATTCTGACAATTTTTTGACAACTTTCAAAAATTTCCCAAACGACACTCTGCAGACTCGTACGACAGTGGGTATGCTATGAAATGACAGTTGCAAAAATCATACGATAGTTGGGTAGCAATGAAATGACAGTTGAAAATCTCATACGACAGTTGGGTAGCAATGAAACGATAGTTGAAAATCTCATACGACAGTTGCAAGATTTTGACTTTGAGAATTTGCTAGCATGGAAACTCGTACGACACTGGGTACTCAATCATATGACAGATGGGTTGTAATGAAATGACACTTGATAGAAACTCATATGACTTTCTGACCTCCTGAGATGACTTTTGACTCCAGCAAAGGATTTTACTTCAGATTTTACAAATTTTGAGTTTTCAATTTTGAATTGTTTGCAAATTTCAATGTCCAGATTTTGAGGATTGTAACAGATTTGTTCATTTTCAGTAATCAGATAGATAAACAAGCATGCAAAATAGCAAGCAAGTGATTTCAAGCATGTCTGAAAACAATGAACAAGGGAAAAAGCAACCTTGTGCATGAACAATCAAGTGACTTATTCATTCTAATCCTTAGAAGCACTAATTGTGTATGTTCCAACAATGTTTTGCAATAACGCACATATACCCTAGAAAATAAAAATTTGGCCTCGCTAGGGTTTTTAGTAATGGTTTGACTCTGCAACTTTTATGATCCAAAGGGGTGAACTCCAATCCCAGCGCACTAGGGTTTTGACACAGTCTGAGAACTTAATCTTCAGGAGCTGCTAGAGAGATCTGACAACCTAATAATGAACCATACCTGTGGAGATTTCTTCCACAAGGACATTTATATAGCGGCTGTCACTACCACAGTGAAAATGGATATTACCCCTTGAGGTTCTGTCAATGCAGTTTGCCTTGTGAAGGGAGTGTCTGCTACGGTTAACCCTCTCTAAAGGTGACTCACAATAGTATACCACAAGGGGACTTAGCTCCAGATCCAAGGTTTTGATGCCTCTTCACTTTTCACCCAAACAAAGCAAGCAGATTAATCCGACACGCTAAGACAAAGTTTGTCTCACCAAGGTCTATGATATGAACCCCACGTGATCTATCAACCTCTCCAGAGAGAGAATGTATCGATCAATAAGAGAAGACACACTAACCAATTTTGATTCACCAAAGCACGTGATGTCTACCCCATGTGATCTATCAACCTCTCCTAGGAGAGAATGTATCAATCAGTAAGAGAAGACACACTAACCGAGTTGAATGTGAAATGTACTAAGTATCCTCCCTACCTACAAGGATTCTGTCATCAAAAAGGATTTCGTTGGGAATCCAATCTCTCAAGAATCATGAATAGTGTTCATAGGGCCTAATTACTATGTGAGCATAGATGTATGTTTCCAAAAGCAAATCTACCAAAAGTATCCAAAAAGCAGAAAAAGGAATACTTAACGCTTAAAGAGAATATGAGATGAGTCCACAAGGTGGAACACTTAACACCTCACACAAGCTGAAAATGAGTCCCCAACTTAGAAAACAAGTGAGTTCCTAAAATCACAAAAGGGTTGCCAAGTGGAACACTTAACGCTTCTGTCCTGTTGACCCCTCCCCTTTATGGCGCTGAGATTGCAACCACAGGGCGGAATGAGGGGCCAGTGGATTAGTAAGTCCAATAACCCAAAATAGAAATTAAGATCAATCACAAGTAATCTAAGACTGCTTATCAATACTTAAGGTGTTACAACCTAGTATTCAATTATGCAAATTTGAAGAAAAGCATGCAAAGAAAACACTCAAGCCAAACACATGAGAGATTTATTTTAGGATCCAAATTGAAATGTTATCAGATTAAAGAGAATACCTAGGATCCTCGCAATGCGCTTAGTAGATTTTACCTGATTTTGAGCTATTCTTGCACTTTTCCCAATCAAAACCAGCAGAAATCAATCAAAAATAGTAAATTTCAATTGTTAGGGTTAGTTGTCAGTCAAAATCCAAAAATCAAATCTGAAAAACTGCCTGCAAAAATGAAATGAAAATTGAAATCTGGTACTGAAACTCGTACGACAGTGGGTCTGTTACCAGATGACAGTTGAACCTGATGTCAAAACTCGTACGACACTGGGTCTATTACCAGATGACAGTCCAGAAACTTGTACGACACTGGGTGTTTGATGAAATGATGATCCAGCCTCCAAATAACAGTGGGTGCCTGATGAAATGACATTCTGTCAACTGTCGTACGATAGTGGGTTCAAAATCATATGACTTTTGTCAGAAACTCGAATGAAGATTATACGGACAAAAAATAAAAATTGTATTTTTGCATAAAAACTGAGAAAAAGATAGAAATTGATAGAATTGAATTGGAAACCCATTTCAGGGCCCCACGGTGGGTGTCAGAAATGTGTGTGTGAAAATTGTACCTGATCTGTAGACACAACACTTTAGTAAAACATTAGAGGTTAGCTATAATCAAAATCGTGCAAAATTGAAATCTAATTTAACTAAGCAATTTACTCCTTCTAGTAGGTGCGAGATTAATGTTCTCAGATTGTTATCGAGATCAGTGACCTAGATGACACCTAAATGAAGGATTTGAATGCAAAACTGATATGAAATATGAATGCAATTAATCTATTTTTTTGGTATTTTCTATGCAATAAGATGAAAAATGATATGAAATCTATGCTAATATGGAAATTGATATGCAATGCTAATCTATAAATGATATGATATGAGAATGAAAATTCTAACAATAATATGAAAGCTATGAATTTGAAATTGATCTCACAAAGCTTCGAATCCTCAAATTTATCTTTCAAGCTCCAATTGTGCAAATTCTCCAAATCTGATATGCTATGATTCCTGTAGAGTAAGTTTGCAATTTGTGAGATGTGAAATTGAAGAGCTGAGAGCCTTAATTTATAGAAATTCAGGGCTTTGGAGGTGCATGAGAAAAAGCCATAAATCACTCAAATAACTCAGGTTGATTTTTGAGTTATTTTTAAATAACAGATAATTAAGTCACAAAAATCATGCAAAAGCACAGTTCAACTCAAATTAGAAGTTTAGATCAACTTTAAAACTCAAAAAGATGTTGAGTTTCAAAAAGCTAACAACTTGCATTGAGTTTCCAATTTGAGTTTAACTGGTCCTTGAATGTGCACATGGATAATTATGATTTAATAAATAAATAAAGTGATTTATTCTCAACTTAACTACTTTTTGAAATAAAATAATTAATTTATGGGTTAATTAACTATTTTATCAAACTTTTATTAAAAACTATATTATTAAATAATGACAACCTGCTTTAATCAATTAAATAAGAATTTAATCAATTATTCATAGGATATTGGATTTATTGTCAAAATTAAATAATACAATTAATAATAGATAGAATTAAATTTAATTACATAATTAAGTGGCAAGATATTAAATCTAATTAATTAACTATGAAAATATTCAATTAATCAAACTTAGGATAAATGTGATTTATCACCAAATAATCATTAAATTAAAGATAATTAAGATAATTAGGAATATTGCTAGGAATATTCCCCGATGCAGAATTTAAGATAATCAATTATGATTCGATGATGTTCAGATGTACCTTAGGTTAGGACTTTGATGTCGATTTCGTTCGATGTGTCGTTATAGGAGGTTAATGAACTTATAGCCCATTTTTGGGGTATTACACTATGGACAACATATTATAACTTACCAATCATGGATCAGTAAAGTGTTTCATTTACTTCCTTAGTATCATCTTCTTTTGATAATTTACAACCAATAGTCATCGGTGTTCCAACGGGTTTAGACTCTTCCATATTGAATTTTTTCAGGATCTCCTCGATATATTTAGATTAAGTGATGTAGATTTCATCCTTAACTTGCTGAATTTTAAGTCCAATAAAGAATTTGATCTCTCCTATCATAGACATCTCAAATTCCTTTCTCATGTCCTCAACAAAAGACTTAGACATTATCATATTACCACCAAATATAACGTCATCAACAAATATATTAGAAATCAAAATTTCATCAGAACTATCACATTTTAAATACAAATTCTTGTTATCACTAGTCCTTTCAAATCCAATCTTAACTAAATAAGAGTGCAGTCTTTCATACTATACTTGGGGAGCCTGCTTCAATCCATATAAATCTTTATGAAGTTTACAGACCATATTCTTATTGTTATTGTCAAAAAATCCATCAGGATGTTCAATGTAGACTTCTTCTTCAATAATTCCATTCAGAAATGCAAATTTAACATCCATTTGATAAACTTTAAATCCTTTTTAACCAACATATGCAAGAAATATTCTTACACCTTCTAATCTAGCAACAGGAGAAAATGTTTCACCATAGTCAATACCTTCTTCTTGTGTACACCCTTTGCAAACTAATCTTTCTTTACTTCTAATCACATCTCCTTCCTCATTTAGTTTATTTATGAATATCCACTTTGTTCCAATCACATTCTTATCTTTACGTCTCGGTACCAATGACCATGTGTTATTATTTTCAATTTGATCTATTTCTTCTATCATTGCATTCATCCAATCTTCATTATCTAGTGCATCCTTTACTAATCTAGGCTCAAGTTCAGAAATCAAACATGTGTTATCTTTCAACTTACTTCTTATCATGGCTCATGTATTCTTGTCTCCAATAATTCTTCTTAGTGAGTGGTGTCTTCTCACAAACTTTGCTAACACATATTCAGTAGAATGTTCTTCATTGTTTTCATCCTTCGGTGGAGTATTATCTTGTTCATCGGTTCCTTCTTGTTGCTTCTCAATTGTATCAACTGAATTACCATCTTGTACATAAACAAATATTTAATAATCCTAAGGTTCCTTTTTTCTATCCTCTTCATTCTTTGTTGTGAATTCATCAACTCTTACATTTTCACTTTCAACTATTTTGTTAGAATCCTTGATTAAACATTTATATGCTTTTCTCTTTGATGAGTAACCAAGAAATATTCCTTCATCACCTTTAGAATCAAACTTTCCATTTCTAGAGTCTTTGAGTATATAACACCTACTTCCAAAAAAATTTTAATAACTTACATTTGGTGTGTATCCAAACTATAGTTCATAGGGTTTCTTGTCGGTACCTTTCTTCCACTTTATTCGGTTGAGAGTGTAAACTACAGTACTTATAGCTTCTCTCCATAATATTTGTGCAACATTTTTATCAATAAAAAAAAGTTCTAGCATAGTCAACAATAGATTTGTTTCTTCTCTCATCTATCACATTTTTTTGTGGAGTCCTCGGTGTAGACACTTGTCTTTTAATTCCATGCTCATTATAGAAGACAATAAACTCATCAAAGATAAATTCACCTCCTTTATCATATCTCAAAAAATTCAGTTGTTTACCTTTTTCCTTCTCAACTCTAGCCTTATACCACTTAAACATTTGAAATGCATCATATTTTTCTTTCAAAAACATAATAGACATCATTCTTAAATAATCATCAACAAAAAAAAATAAAGTATCGATCTCCATAGTAGCTCTGAACTTTCATAGGACCACAAAGATCAGTGTGAACCAATTCCAAAATACCATTTGTAGAATAATATTTACTTAGAAAACTTGAATTGGTCATCTTACCAACTTGACATTCTTTACACAGAGCTTTATCAGGTTTTCTTAATCTTGGTAGTCCTCTAACTCTACTCTTCTTACTCACTTTGATCGAGTTATCAAAATTTACATGACACAATCTCATATGCCATAACCATACATCTTCATTTTTAGAAAATAAGAAACTCTTTGCATCATTATCAAGATAAAATAAATTACCTCTTGATTGTCCTCTTGTTCCAGTTAGATCTCCATTAGCACCATATATCTTAACTTTTTTGTTCTAAAATTTGAGTCGGTGACTACTATTGTTCAGTTGTGCAACACTTGACAAATTAATTTTCAGTCTTGTAACCCAATATGCATCATTAAATTTTATCTTCTCATTTAACACAATGGATCCTTTACCTTTCACAGGACATGGAGCATCATTTCCAAATCTGACAAACCCTCCATCATATTATTCTAGGTTCTCAAATTTATCAATATCGCCAATCATATGATGTGAACAACCACTATCAATAATCTAGAAGGGTCTACTTTACCTAGATGAGACACAAGTGTTTTCTCATCTTTAAACTTCTCTTCATATGATTCTTCCTTTACTACAACAAAGACAACTTCATATCTATCATCGGTATCATCAGATTCATCATCAGTTACACCTTCCTCATCTAGGTAGAAAAACTTGTTTCCTTTATCCTTAAAATATCTGAATCTTTAGTTTTGATTTTCTCTTTTATCATTCTTATCATTTCTGTCATTTTCAAGACATCTAGATGCAATATGTCCAATCTTATTACAATTGAAACATTTCAATGGTAACTTACCTTTGTACTTTCCTTTGCCTCTAGGTAGTTAGTTATCCAACAGTGCACCAAATTCCTCTTGCTCTTTCTCTTCAGTCAGGATACTATCATACTCATTTCCATGTGAATTAATATGATTTCCTCTTTCTCTTCTTGATGTTCCAATGCTCACAGATGAATTGAAGGCAGTCTAAATGGTCGGTAGATTATTATCATTGTTACTTAACTCAAATGCAGTAAGCTTACCAATTAGGGATTCAAGAGTAATAGTATTGTTCGATATAGATCTCAATTCCTAAATTGAAGATACTCTAATAGCATACTTAGAAGATAGATTTCTCAATATTTTACTTACCACTTCTTCATTAGTCAGTGATCCACCAGCACCTTTGATGGCACTAACAACTTCCTTGATTTAGCTGCTATATTGTGTGATGTTATCTTCATCCTTCATCCTCATTTCATCATACTTTCCTCTCAGATTGTCAACCTTATCTTTTCATACATGTTGATCTCCTCCATAGATAAGTTTAATACTATCCCACATTTCCTTTCAATTAACACAATCCTTAATATCATTGAATTAAGCATTAGACAGGGAAGAAGCAATCTCTATCATAATCGAGTTGTGTTCCTACTTTTCTCTCATCTGATCAACTGTCAAAGGTCCACTAGGTGGTGGTGTGTATTCAATATCAATCAGGTACAATGAAGAATCTCAAATCCCAAATAGATACAATCTCATTATGCTTTTTCATGTTGAGAAACTTTCCTTCTTCAACTTAGGTACTTCTCTCCTATACATTTCAGATTTTTTACTCAATTATTTAAAATTATCTCTTTAGAGTACTTAGCTCTAATACCAAGTGTTGAATTATGAAGAGGAGGGGTGAATCAGTAATCCTTGATAAAAAATACCTTTAAAACATTTCACTGATTAACTCAGTAGTATTTCAATAACAACACAGTTCATTATTTACCGACAACAGCAAATAAACTATAGTAATCAATAAATCATTCACACAAATCATTGGCAATGTGTAACACCAATATTTAATGTGGAAACCCATATATAGGAAAAAATATTGTGAGAATTGTCACCCACTAAGAAAAATACTCTTCTGAAGTATGTCTGGTTAAGAGCTAATCTGGTTAAAGATTAAAAAACACACTGTTACGTGTGACCCAGTTAAGAAATTTACCTTGGATCTATTAGGGTCTTCACCTGATTAGGAGTGGTCTTGTTAGAGGGATTTAAACACTCTTTAGAATGTCACCTTTCTCAAGGATTTTACAATAAGACTATTAAGTCCACTCTGTTAAGAGATTTCTTTGTTACAAATGCTAATAAGAAACAGTAATAAAATTGACTTGTAGATGGGCAACTAGATTTTCATATCATATCCTTGTTCTCACTTTAATCTTCACTTCAATTATTCATTATCCACTGGCATCAACACTTCATCAAATCATTGTTTTCTCTCTTGGAATCTCTTTGTTCCTTCTTCTCTACAATAGTCAAAAACCCTTCAACTATTTAGTTTCCTAGGCATTTGTCCATACAAGATCATCCTTTATATAGACAATTTTTGCCTCTTAATCTCATCTATTACATTTTCCTTTAATCAATCTTAATCATTCATTTCATTATACCTTGAAATCAAATCTCGATAACACATTTCCTTTTCACCTAGGAACTTGAACTTTTCTAGAAACTTGTTCAATCTCTTTTTTCCACTTAGATCTTGTCGTAGATCTTCATCTTGAATTTTCATAACCGTGGATCATTTTAACTAGCTTTCCTATCATGATCATCCATATCAGCATAGCTAATCATTAAATGTCAATTTCATCCTTATTTAATACCTTTTCTTTTCTCAATGTTCTTCACTTAGAATTTTGGTTAACTACTTGGTGCCTAAACCTTTCCTCAATGTTCAGTGTCTTGAGTTCTTTTTTCTTTATCAAGTGACCTATTTTTTTCTCTTTACCTTATCGAGTGACTTTTCCTTCTTGGTAGACAAAACAACTTATCTTACGGATTTGTCAAATCTTTATCACTATGCTTTACCAACTTAACATAATCATATGTTAGGTAGAAAATAATTATATCAAAATAATCTAATCATTTTCTGATCTGTATCAATTTCCAAATTAATTTCGTAAACTTCTCATTAACCATTCTCCTTAATTCATTCATATTCTATCATTGCCGAATGATATGGAGACATAATATAAATCACAAATCAATTTCTTGACATTAATGACTAGACAATAACTAATCTAACCTTGCTACTATCATCATGTATTTGTCTACCCTTTGTTGGTCTTCATCATCAGTTCCATCAGATAATCAATTTTTAACATTATTATCAGTTAAAGTAACAAGATGTCCTCAAGCCATTCAGGTATCTTTCAATTCTTTCAACTTCATCATCAACATGTCCAAATATGATATCCAATCTATAAAATTCTTCAGTGTATTCCTTCGTAGTAGATTCTTTCGGTCTCAAATTTTGTAATTTCCTCCACAAACTAACTTGATAATCACCAGGTAATAATTTACCCTTTAACTTATTTTCCATCTTATCCCAAGATTTGATCTTTTCTTTCCCTCTTCTCTATCTTTTTGCAAATATTCCAACCATAGAGATGCATGTCCCTTCAACTTAGTACTATAAATCTTCACCTTCTTTCTTGAATTAGTGTTCTCATACTCAAAATATTTTTTCATCTTTGTGATCCAATCAATAAATTCATCAACATCAAGCTTAACATCATAATCCAGTAAATTGAAATGTGGTCTAGCATTCACTCTAGCTAGGTATTTTAAGAATCTTTCATCAATTTGTTCTAATTCAGGTTCATTATTTCCAACCTCTACCTCGGCTCCATCATCACTTGCATGCTCAATAGGTTTACCTCTTCTTTAGGAGGTCTCTACTACTTCTAATCTAGCTGTAGTTTATCTCAACATATCCATCATCTCTAGATCTTCTTCTCTTCTTCCTTGAACCATTTTTTCCACCCTCTGTAATTATAGGGCAGATCTCAACTCTGTCACCCTACAACCAAATAAACTTAGGGCTTCACAAAAATCATGTTCAAGAAATAGATCCACAAGGGACACAACTTAACCCTATTACTACTTGTTGTAGCCATGGTTAGAGAGACCTCGAAGAGATCATTCCAATCATGTAGCAATAGAAAACATAGCAGAAAATAGGTCAAGTAAATACAGGGAGAACAAGAAAGATCTATATATATTCATTGATGATCAATTACATTCATCTGTCAACATACATTCCTCCATATATTATTGGCTACCACAAACATGTTTGATTACAATATTCAGTCAAAGACCTTATTCTAAATATCATAAACTGATTCCTTACTAATTGCTCCCAAAAGATACCTCTCTATAGATGTATTACATTACATATATAGGCATCAAGACACACAAGTCAACCCAAGAAATAGATAACATTCCATGAGAATAGGAAATGTGTTAAAGAAAATAGGGTAGGTCCTAAATCATAAGGGAATCAATCCATAAACCGTGCAAGGCCTAGAAAACCAAGATTTAGATCCACACATGATCCTAGAAAAAAGATGTATGCCCCATCAACCTTCACAAGTTGTATATTTCCATTGCAAGATCAAAATTCACCAACGGACTGCAAATTGGCAAGAACATGCTACCCAAGAGAGAACCAATCATGACTTAAGAAAAATTGACCCAAAATAATTTTGAATCTATGAACATGATCATGGATAGGACCTAAATACAATATGATCATTGCATATGCTATCTCAAACATATGATGAATCACCAACTTGATCTCTCAGACTGGGAAACAAGAACAATACTAAATAGAAATATTTTTAGTTGATGCAAGATTGTTCCAAACCCAAGATGCTCCTACATCATCCTAGAACTCATTAATGGGTCCTATGACTCCTAAGGACCCCTTATCACTCCTTATGATTTATAATGGGTTCTAAGAGGTTGCAATGCATACTAAGGGGTCATATGGCATCCTAAGGGGTCTTAGGATCCATTAGTGAGTCCTAAGGGGTCCTAAATGGTTCTAAGACTTTTTACTGGGTTCTACAACCCTAAGGGGTCCTATTATGATGCATAATGGGTCGTAGGGGTTCCTAATGCATACTAAGGGGTTGTAGGAAACATTAATGGATCCCAAGGGGTCCTAAATGGAGCTAGGACTTATTAATGGGTTATGTGACCCCTTAGGACACCTTATGATGAATAATGGTTCCTAAGGGTTCCTAATGTGTAGCAAGGGATCTTAGAATAGATTAATGAGTCCTAAGGGGTCCTAAATGGTCTTAGAGATCATTAATGCATCCTATAACCCCTTACGACCCCTTATGATACATAATGGGTCCTAAGGGGTCCAAATTCATACTAAGGTCTCCTATGACACATTAATGGGTCCTAAGGGGTTCTAAATGGTCATAAGACCCATTAATGGTTGTTACAAATGCTTAGGACCCCTTATAACACATATTGGGTCCTAAGTGGTCCTAATGGGTACTAAGGGGTCCTAGGACACATTACTAGGTCCTAAGAGGTCCTAAATGGTTTTAGGACTCATTAATGATTCCTACAACTCCTAAGGATCTCTTATGATACATAGTCTGTCCTAAGGGGTCTTAAATGGTCTTAAGACTCATTAATGGGTCCTTTAACCCCTTATGGTACATAATGGGTCCTAAGGGGTCCTAACAAGTAATAAGTGTAATACCCCAAAAATTGGCTATATGTTCATTAACCTCCTACATCGACAAATCGAACAAAATCAACATCGAAGTCCTAACCTAAGGCACATCTAAACATCATCAAATCTAATTGATTATCTTAAATTCTGCATCAGGGAATATTCCTAGCAATATTCCTAATCATCATAATTATCTTTAATTTTATAATTATTTGGCAATAAATCACATTTATCCTAAAGTTTGATTAATTGAATATTTTCATATTTAATTAATTAGATTTAATATTTGCTACTTAATTATTTAATTAAATTTAATTCTATCTATTATTAATTGTATTATTTAATTTTGACAATAAATCCAATATTCTTATCTTTAATTGATTAAATTCTTATTTAATTAATTAAAGCATGTTGTCATTATTTAATAATATAATTTTTAATAAAAGTTTGATAAAATAGTTAATTAACCCATAAATTAATTATTTTATTTCAAAAATCAATTAAGTTGAGCATAAATCACTTTATTATTAAATTAATTCATAATTAAAACATGCACAATCATAAAAGCAGACAACTGTCAATTATCAATTAAAGCTAAACTCTATTTTGAGTTAAAGCTTAGCTTTTGCATGTTTTTGTGACTTAATTATCTGTTATTATCAGATAACTCAAAAATCAAGCTGAGTTATTTGAGTGATTTATGGCTTTTATCCATGCACCTCCAAAGCCCTAGATTTCTATAAATTAAGGCTCAGCTCTTCATAATTCATCTCTCAAATTTGCATCCAAGCATCTCATATTTTGCACAATCACGCTGGAGAATTGGAGGTTGAGGAATCAACTTGCGAATTCAAAGCTTTGTGAGATCAATTTCAATTGCATAGCTTTTATATCATATTAGTTTTTAATAGCATTCATAGCATATCAGTTTATCATTCTTAGTGCATAGAAAATATCAAAAATATAGATTAATTGCATTCAATTTCATATCCATCTTTTGCATTCAAATCCTTCATTTAGGTGTCGTCTAGGTCACTGATCTCGATTACAATCTGAGAACATCAATCTCGCACCTATTAGAAGGAAGTAAATCACTTGGTTAGATAGTTTTCAATTTTGCATGATTTTGATTATCACTAACCTCTAATGTTTTACTGAGTGTTGTGTCTACAGATCAGGTACAATTTTCACACACACATTTTTGGCACCCACCGTGGGGCCTTGAGCCTCATTCTCTTCATTTTTATCTAATTTTATATATTTTCGATGTCACTTTTTCATCAGTTTTGCGCAAATAGGAAAAATGCCGCTTACGAGAAATTTGTTCATGCCTACAAGCATTTTGCTCACGCATGTGATAGTTTCAGTCACGCATCTGCCAGTTTCAGTCATGCATCTGACAGTTTCAGTCACGCATCTACCAATTTCAGTCATGCATCTGCCAGTTTTAGTCACGCCTATACCAGTTTCAGTCATGCCTATCAGTATTTAAATCATGCCTATGAGTATTTAAATCACGCCTGGGCACATTTCAGTCACACCTATCAGTATTTAAATCACGCCTGTGAGTATTTAAATCACGCTTGGGCACATTTCAGTCACGCCTATCAGTATTTAAATCACGCCTGTGAGTATTTAAATCACGCCTGGGGCATATTTCAGTTACGCCTATCAGTATTTAAATCACACCTGGGCACATTTCAGTCATGCCTGTGCTCATTTCAATCATGCCTATGCCTATTTTGATCATGCCAGCTTTCTATTTTCTAATTTTTTTTAAAAAAAAATTTTGGCATTTTCAGAAACCGTGCCACTCTGGAAAACTGGCACCCATTTTTTTTTGTGAAATTTTCACATATGGTATTGAAAGTTTAATTGTGATATATCATTGGAAAGTTCTTTCCAAGCCAAATCCAAGCATGTTGGTTTCATTTTCAAATGTTTCCATTTGATCATAGAATTTGCATATTTGTACTTTTAGATTATTGATTTCTAACGCTTATAGTTTGCTGTTGATTTGTCTTGATTTTGTACTTTCAGACGTGTGCTAAATTCTAGATTGCAGAGCGTTGGATCTAAGGTATTCTTCTCAAGCTAATAATATTTCAATTTGGACCTAAAATAAATCTCTCACGTGTCAAACTTGTGTGCATCTTTTCATGCATTTGATCTATTTCTACACACTTGCATAATTTGATACTAGGTTGTGATCCCTTAAGGATTCATTAAGTAGTCTTAGAATACGTGTGATTGATCTTGATTGCTATCTTGGGTTATTGGACCTGCTAATCCACCGGCCCCTCATTTCCACCCCGTGGTTGCAATCTTAGTGCCATAAAGGGGAGGGGTCAACAGGACAGAAGCATTACGTGTTCCACTTGGCAACCCTTTTGTGCTTTTAGTAACTCACTTGTTTTCTAAGTTGGGGACTCATTTTCAGCTTGTGTGAGGTGTTAAGTGTTCCACCTTGTGGACTCATCTCATATTCACTTTAAGTGTTAAGTGTTCCTCTTTCTACTTTTTGGGTACTTTTGGTAGATTTGCTTTCGGGAATATATCTGTGCTCACATAGTAATTAGGCCCTATGAACACTATTCGTGATTCTTGAGAGATTGGATTCCTAGAGAAATCTTTCTTGATGACATAATCCTTGTAGGTAGGGAGGATACTTAGTGCATTTCACATTCAACTTGGTTAGTGCGTCTTCTCTTATTGATCGACACATTCTCTCTCCGAAGAGGTTGATAGATCATGTGGGGTTAATATCACGAGCTTTGGTGAATCAAAATTGGTTAGTGCATCTTCTCTTATTGATTGATACATTCTCTCCCCGGAGAGGTTGATAGATCACGTGGAGTTGATATCACAAACCTTAGTGGAACAAAACTTTGTCTTAGCGTGTCAGATTAATCTGCTTGCTTTGTTTGGGTTAAAAGTGAAAAGGTGTCGAAAACCTTGGATCTGGAGCCAAGTCCCCTTGTGGTATAAATCTGTGAGTCACCTTTAGAGAGGGTTAACCGTAGTGAACAATCCCTTCATAGGGAAAACTGTGTTGACAGAACCTCAAGCGGTACTAGCCATTTTCGCCATGGTAGTGACAGCCGCTATATAAATGTCCTTGTGGAAGAAATCTCCATAGGTATGGTTCATTGTTGGGTTGTCAGATCTCCCTAGAAGCTCTTGAAGATTAAGTTCTCGGACTATGTCAAAACCCTGGTGCACCGGGATTGGAGTTCACCCCTTTGAATCATAAAAGTTGCAGAGTCAAACCATTACTAAAAACCCTAGAGAGGCCAATTTTTCACTTTCAGGTATATGTGTGTTATTGCAAAACTTTTCAGAACATACACAATTAGTACTCTCAGGGATTAGCACAATTTGGTCACTTGATTGTTCATGCGCAAGGTTGCTTTTGCCCTTGTTCATTGTTTTCAGACATGCTTGGAATCACTTGCTTGCTATTCTGCGTGCTTGTTTATCTACTTGGATATTAAAAATGATCAAATCTGGTATAACCTTCAAAATCTAGACAGTACAATTTGCAAACAATCCAAAACTGAACACCTTAAATTTTGCAAAAATTGATGTAAAATCTTTCTAGAGTCAAAAGTCATTTCAAGAAGTCAAAAGTCGTACGAGTTTTGTCAAGTGTCATTTCAGTATTACCCAACTATCGTATGAGTTTAGCAACTGTCATTTCATAGACTACCCAGTGTCGTACGAGTCTGCAAAGTTTCATTTGGAAAAATTTGAGAGAGTTGTCAGAAATTGTCAAATTGCAAGATATCCAATGTTTCCAGCCTAGTTCCAGAATCTGTCAAAAATATCATTATGTCAGAAACAGAGTAGTAGCTATTGAGCATTCTACCATTTTTTGAGTTTGATCTTTTGAATCCGATCTAGTCTTCTGTTTGATCAATTTGAGTCCTTTTTATCTCGTGTCAAAACCTTGTCATAACTATCAATCTTCAATCAATCTTCAAAAATAGACTAAGTGTTGAGAACTCGTGTCTGCTATCTTTTGGGTGATCTATCCCATACATCTAGGGCACAGTTTCCTTCACCCACATCTCATCAGATCTTCAAAACTATCATAATCTTGACAAGGTTGCATCATCTGATTTTCTCGAATCAATTTGTTCTTCAGTTGTCTTCGTCCTTTTCTTTTGTTTCATTCAAAGTTAATGGTGGAGACCAGAGCTTCTTCACACAAGAAATCAGAAGAAACATCTCAGAACTTACTTTTGACCAATACCCCAGGTCCAACTCTTGAACAACTCATCAAGTCAGGTATCTATGAAGATGACAGTCTCGGTAACTTTCAATTGAAAACTGGTTACATACCTCCTCTATCAACTCACAGAGGTAATCAGCAAACTCCTCCTCAATCTGTTCCAGGGAGCCCAAAAACTCCTACCATGTCTCAAGCAGGGACAAACCATGGTTCTCTAGGAGGAGGGTCCCAAGGACACCATTCTCAACATAATGTCGACCAAGAACCTACCCCCTCTAAAATCCATCGATGTCAGAATGATGATGAATTCAAGAGAATGATGAGGCATTTCTTGAAAGTGGATAGAGAGGCATACTTTTTACAATTAGCCCAGGAAGGGGCTAAGCTTCCTCCCAACTTTAACATTGATGATATAATCACACATGAGGAAGAAACTCCACTCACAGCTATGACAAAATAGATGCATGCTATACAAGTCAAATTTAACAATCTTAAGAAGGAGAAGGAACCGAAGGAGTTCTCCATGGAGGCCCTATGTCCTTTCCCGTTCGACAAAAACTTGTATATGCCACCATTTCCAAAGAAAGTGGAGATACCAAAGTATGAAAAATATGATGGACACTCTGATCCTCAAGATCATGTCAGAGAGTTCTATATGCAATCCATGTAATTCATGCATGAACCGACTTATCTAATGCATCTTTTTCCTAGATCCTTGGGAGGAGCATCCATTCAGTGGTTTTCAAGATTACCTTCTACGATCAAAACTTTTGAGGAATTGATTAAATTGTTTTATCAACAATATTCCTACAATATTCAACATCTGGTCACCATGATCGATATCTGTAACCTCAAGCAATATCCAGGGGAATCATTCCTAACTTTCCTCAAGAGGTGGCAAAAGAAGTTTTCTCTATATGCTAGACCAATTCCCAAAATGGAGAAACTTGAAATCTTTATCAATAACCTTGTTCCAGAGCTCAACTATCCATTACAAATGCAAGATCATGTATCTTTTGATAAAATGGTGGATAATGCAATCAAGATTGAGAAAGTACTTGTCAAGAAAGGAGAAATCACACTTCAAAAGGACAAGTCTGAATCTGGATCTAGCTCAAAAGATAAAAACAAGAGCTGGAATAGAAACAAAGGTATCATCTTTGATGGTGTTGTTGACACTATCCGCACCCCATCAAAGGCACTGGCTTACAATCTTACCCTTGCCACCAAAGCCATTGAAGCTTCAGAGCAAAAATCTGTTGAACCATCTCCAAAGAAGCCATTCAAACGATGGGATAATAAATGAAAGTTTACTCCCTTGGGAGAATCTTTGGAATCTGCCTTGAGAACCCTGATAGCTGATAACATGATCTCTTTACCACCAATCTGAAACCTTGATCTGGATCCAAAACCATATTGGTGGAAAGATAATGAATTCTGTGCTTTCCATCAGACTAAAGGCCATAGAACTAATGGATGCTTCCACTTGAAGCATACCATTCAAGACTTGATAGATCAAGGGGACATCATGATCGATAATCCTACCAGCAATAATGATCACACAGCATTTACAGAACCGTTTCCACAACATGGCAAGGGAGTTTCCACTTCTCAGCCTAACATGGAGGCAAAAGTCAACTATGCCTACCCTGGAAACAATGTTGTCATCAATATGGTTGAACCATGTCTCTCTGAGAGCTGTAATGTCATCATGATTGTACAAAGAGATAGAAATCATTCCTCAGCTAATGCAGTTACCAGATCACAAGCTCAAGGTCATCTAAAAGGACAAACACCAAGTTCATCTAATGTCCCTAAGATACCTTTCAATCTCACATCTGCTTCTAAACAAAAGGCTGCCTTAAAATCTTCCAATCCAAAGGATACAAGACCTACATCTTACAGCATCATCCAACAACTCCAGCATACCAATGCCAAAATCTCTATGTTTGAGTTACTTCAAATATCTCTAGCTCACAGAGATATCCTAGACAAAGCTTTTCTCGGCTCTAATGTTCCTGATGATCTAGATCTAGACAGGTTCTAGACTATGGTTGGTCATCTAACGTCTCTACAATATATCTCCTTTTCAAAGGAAGATGACAACTCCCTAAGTCACCCACATAATCAGCCCTTGCACATAGAAGTCTGGATCTAGAACCGTCGAGTCAAACGTGTGTTGATAGATGGGGGTGCAGGCCTCAACATTTGTTCTTACAACTTAATCACATAGTTGGGATTCTCAGAGATGGCTATTGATCCTCGAAAGAAGATCACCATAAAAGCCTATGATGAACAAGAAAGAGCTTCTAAAGGCACCAATCTCTTACCCATCCGAGTGGGTCCGGTCATCAAAGATACCACATGTCAGGTGCTTGATCTACCATTGGCTTACAATATCCTTCTAGGGAGACCCTGGATACATGAAATGCAAGCTATTCCTTCTACGTACCATCAATGCTTGAAATTTCCCTATGAAGGAGTGGAGGTTACTATCCCAGCAGATCTGAGTACAACTTTCAATACATTGAAAGAAAGTGCCGATAAGCTTGTTCCCAATAACAGAGAATCTTCCATCAAGCAACAAAATGTGGCTTCCACATCTAAAATGGAAGACATTGCTAAAGAGATCAATATCAAAGAAAATGGGATGGGAGAATACACTATAGAGCCAGTCTTGTCTCTAACATCTCTCCCAATCTCACCTAAGTCGTATGGACAATCCTTGAAGCAGTCTAAATCAGAACCTGAGGAACCTATGGAAACATACAAAAGAAATTTTGTGGCGGAGCAAGTATCCAAAAAAGAATTTGAAGAGGATGAAGCTATGCTGGCATGGCTATATAAAGAGGATTCTAAATCTAAAATTGTTCAACCTAGTGAATCTATAGCACCTACAATCCCTTCTAATTCGTATGGTCTAGGAAATAAATTGATAGCCAAGATGGGATATTCCGGTCAAGGACCTCTAGGAATCAAAGGAAAGGGTCTTGTGACACCCATTTCACATATTGGTAGAGCCAACAAAGATACTGGTGGCTTAGGGTTTAAGAAGAAACCCTATCATCTCAAAGGTGGTTGTTCTCATGTCATAGAACAAATTGCACGAGGAGAACCCCTTCTTAAGAAATAAGAAACAGAACCCTCTGATGATGATTCAGATAGCTCTAAGCTTATCCCCTATGAAAAATTGCCTAAAGAGATCAAAGATCTTCTTGATGATAAAGATGATCCTATCAGAAGAATTAATCTAGTAGAAACACAAGAACCTACTGTAGCACACGAGATGGTTGCACCACAAGAACCAACTAATCTCGAAGGCAATCAAATTGATCAAGAAGAAGGGGATAGTTATTCTGACACTGATTCCCATGAATATGAATTCAAGTCAGAGACTGAGGGTAATCCTTCTTGGGGTATTCATCCTGATTTCACACATTTTCTAAGATTTCCTAGAGATCCTGAATCAGAAGCTGAGTCAAATGACTATGAATGGGGTGCCATTCCAGAAGAAGATGAGCTTATCAAAAAGAAATATATTGATGTTATTCACCAATATGTATCTCAACCCAACGTAGGGCTAGAGAAAAACAATGAACTTAACATGTCTGATCCACCTATGGTTGAAGAGGACTCCCATGATGACATTGAGCCTATTCATGATTTAAACATTTTGAGCTATAATATCACCTTTGAACTTGAGCATCGAGTTAGGACCAATGATGACATATCCACATCCGTGAACACTATATCCCAAGTCTTTCCCGCTTTGACTATCAAACACCCTGATCTTATCGACCAAACTTCCACAAACCCAAACCATGGTCTTTATACCTTCCCGAATGACTATGCCCTTGCCTGCTACCTCAATGTAGTCGAGCCTATGAGGAATTCCATCAGTGAACCAAGCTTCAGCATGACCGAGTCGGACATCAAATATCTTAGTCAAAAAAACAAGAGTAAAAAGAAAAAGAAAAAGAGTTCTGAGGGTGAAAACCACTTTGTGGCAGTCTCAGAACCGACAAAAGTAAAAAGAAAAGATGTATCTGAAGGTGAAAACCTCTCTGAGGTGCCTAAGGATGAGATATTTGATGTCCTTCCGAGTCATTTACAGGATACATCTCTAGTTCTGATTGAGCCAACTCAATCCATCAATTTGGGTACAACAGAGGAACCACAATTGGTACATGTAGCACAATCCTTATCAGAACAAGAGAAACAGAAATTCAATACATTCTTATCAGACAAAAAGATCAACTTTGCATGGAAATATTCAGATATGCCAGGATTGGATCCCAATCTCATTATGCACCATCTATCCATTGCTCCTGGAGTAAAACCAATCAAACAAAAATTGAGAAAGATGCATCCTCATGTTGCACTCTTAGTCAAAGCAGAACTAGAAAAAATCTTAAATGCTGGATTCATCCGTGTCATAGACTATGCTGAGTGGATCTCCAACATTGTACCTATTTCCAAACCAGATGGTTCAATCAGAGTGTGCACGGACTTTAGAGACGTGAACAGAGCATGCCCTAAGGATGACTTTCCACTACCTAACATTGATATGATAGTGGACATGACTGTGGGCTATGAAATGTATTCCCTTATGGATGGCTTTTCTGGGTACAACCAAATCAAAATTGCTCCAGAAGATCAAGAGAAAATAGCTTTCACATGTGCGTGGGGAACCTTCTGTTGGAATGTTATGCCATTCGGACTCAAAAATGCTGGAGCTACATATCAAAGAGCAATGACATCTATTTTTCATGATATGATGCATAGAACAATGGAGGATTACGTGGATGATACCTTGGCAAAATCCATGATTAGAACTGAACATCTAACAGACTTGAGCATGATCCTCGACAAAATGGAAAAATTTAGTCTTCGACTAAATCCTAAAAAGTGTGCTTTTGGAGTCACTTCTGGAAAGCTCCTAGGATACATCATCTCCAAGAAAGGCATTGAAGTTGATCCAGCTAAAGTCAAGGCTATAATAAAGATGCAACCTCCCACAAATATCAGTCAAATGAGGATTTTGCAAGGCAGAGTACAGTCCATCAGAAGATTCATATAATAGTTAGCTGACATATCACAACCTTTCACAAAGACATTACATAAAGGTGTGACCTTTGCATGGAATGAAGACTGTGCAAAGAATTTTGATCATATCAAGAATTATCTCTTGAATCCTCCTATCTTAATGCCTCCTATTCATGGGAAGCCATTAATATTATATGTCTCCACAACAGATACATCACTGGGGGCATTGCTAGCATAGCATGATGAGATCAAGAAAGAAAGAGCCATCTACTATATCAGCAGAACTTTAGTGGCCTATGAGAAGAACTAATCAATGATAGAGAACGCATGTCTAGTTGTGATATTTGCATCATAGAAATTGAGACACTACATGTTAGCTCATACTACTCATTTGGTAGCTAAAATTGATCCACTGAAGTACCTACTAAGCAAAGCTGCCCTCGCCGGTAGACTAGCTAAATGGGTCATGCTCTTGAGTGAATTTGACATTGAATATATTGAAAGAAAAGCTATCAAAGGATAGGTCATTGCTGATCAATTATCTGAAGCACAACTGTTTGATGATACACCCATGCAAATGGAATTTCTTGATTCCTCTATCATGCACCTTTCTTCTAGAGCATGGCGGTTATTCTTTGATGGCTCCTACACACAGAATGGATCTGGAGCAGGCATATTGTTCATCACTCCTCAAGGATACTTGATACCCAAAGCATTTAGACTAAAGTTTCCTTGCACAAACAATATTGCTGAATATGAGGCACTTCTCAATGGTATGAAAATGGCAATACAGTGGAGAGTTACAGAGATGCACATCCATGGAGACTCACAACTGGTTATCCACCAAGTCAATGATGTGTACCAAACCAAAGATGAAAAGCTCATTCCTTACAAGAAAATGGTAGATGATTTAAAGAAATACTTTATCTCTATCACATTTGAGCAAATACCCAGAATGGAGAATAAGGCTGCCGATGCAATGGTGACACTATCTACTCTCTTATAGTAGCCCGAACATGAGCTACGCTATGAGTTCCTAGTGGAAGCCCTATCCTATCCTGCATATGACTCCCCTAAAACTCACATGATCTGCACTGTTGTAGGTTATGACTCATCTCGCTACAAAAATTTGTTCTCCTATCTCCATGACCAAATCATCCCTGAGTCCTTTAACCATTTTGAGAAATGAAACTTTATCCGATCCGCATCCCGATATGTCATCATTGGTAATGATCTGTACAAACGAGGTCTAGATGGTACACTGCTTAGATGTTTAGAATGGGAAGAGTCTCAATGTGCATTAGAGGAATTCCACGAGGGTATATGTAGGTCACACTCGAATGGTTTAATGTTAGCTCAAAAACTTATTAGGGCTGGGTACTATTGGCCTGAAATGGAGAAAGAGGCTATTAAATTTTCTAAAAACTGTCAACAATGTCAAGTACATGGCAACTTGATTCATGCTCCAGGGAGAGATCTAATTCCCTTTACTACAGAATGGCCTTTTCAACAATGGGCATTTGATCTCATAAGCGCTATCCATCTACATTCTTCTAATGGACATACCCATATAATCACAGCTACAGATTATTTTACAAAATGGGTAGAAGCAGTTCCTCTAACACAAGTAATAGGGAAACAGATCTCTATGTTCATCCTGAACTACATCATTTACAGATATGGGATCCCTCATTCCATAGTCACAGACAATGGGGGACAATTCAAAAACAAGGACCTAGGTGACTTATGTGCCAAATTCAAGATTACTCAACATTGGTCCTCTATCTACTATCCTTAAGGGAATGGACAAGCTGAACCTTCAAACAAAAATATCTTGAAAATCTTACATAGAACAGTGAATAAAACAGGAAGAGACTAACATCTCATGTTCAATCCAGCCCTCTGGGCATACAGAACTAGTATCAGAACGCCTACAGGGGCTACACCTTTTGCTTTAGTTTATGGATCTGAAGTGGTATTGCCTATTGAGGTTGAAATCCCATCACTTAGAATCAGAATGCATGGACTTATCACTGATGAAGACTACAGAGTGTCTAGGTTACAAGAACTAGAATTACTAGATGAGCGCAGGCAAGCAGCGTATGATCATCTCAGAGTGTATCAGAAAAGAATGTCTAGAGGCTACAACAAGAAAGTTAGACATAGAGAATTTCAGGTTGGTGATCTAGTCTTGAGAGAAAATCCTAAAAATCAATCCCATTGAGAATGCAAGGGGAAGTTCAAACCCAAATGGCTGGGTCCCTTTGTCATCACTGCTACTTTTGGCTCTGGTGCCTATCAACTCTCAACGACTGAAGGAGAACAGCTCCGAGAACCAATCAACATTCTCCATCTGAAGAAATTCTATGCCTAAGGCATTCAGTGCTTGGTAAATGTCCTGAAAAAATCTTAAAAATCAGAAAAAGTCCTAAAAAAATGAACATCTTGGTGAAAACCTAGCAATAGGCACCTTGATGATTCACAAAAAAATCAAAAAATATCAAAAGTACAAAAAAATTGAAAAAATGAAAAATACAAAAAATGAAAAAAAAGAAAAAGTGCCTTGGTGAAAACTTGGAAACAGGCGCCTTGGTAGCAAAAATAGAATCTCTACCAAGATGGTGAAAACCTAGCAAATAGGTGCCACTTGTTCCAAAATGCTCCATCTATCAGTGCAATCTTGGTCTTTCCCAGCTTTTAGTCTGCTTTAGTTTGTACATATCTCCCAGTTTGTTTCAACATTTCCAATTTTCAATAAGTCAGTTTGTACACCAACCAGCTCAAGCATCTGTATCCTATCAATGTTTAACACTTGGGGGCAATCAATGTCATATCCTATGGCCTCCAATGTATCTTAGACATATCCTATCCGGTCAGAGTCCTTTGAAGCTTCAAGTTGAGTCAGTCAGTCTGCCTTGTCTCCAGAAAGGATTTTGCATCTACAACAATGCAATCAAACATCAAAACTCAACTGAAAACAATCTATGCTTTTTACATTCTTTTATCTCCTTGTATGCTTACTGATTCGCATTGAGATTTTTGCATATTGTGTCCCTTCGAGCTCTTCGATGAGGTCCTTTATAGGATTTAGAGAGTGATGACTGGGGGCATAATCTTTTCTTTGTCTTCTTCTTGTATGTGACAATCTAACAACTTTAGAAATTCTGGATTGAAATGGCGTCCGACTGTAAGAGCCTCTATCTCAAATTGGATGGCCATGCATACCTCGACCATTGATACCCAGAAAATTCAAGGAAGTTTGATCTAACTATTGTCTTTTTGAGTGAGTTCTTTCTCCTACTGTGAAACGCGATCTTGCCTAAGGATGTGAATGATAAAGGGTCACTACGGGTAATTCACATTGGATTTAGAATAATCTCTTGGCTGTTTGATGTGTTTTTAATGCAAGGTGTATTCAGGTCATCACGACGTTTATGTTTTGATGCTTATACAAATTGCTATATCAAAATGGACATGATATTCAGGTCATCCTGGTGTTTGTGCCTTGGTGCTTACATCTACTCTGACATTCCAAAAATAAAATCAATATTCATATATCCATGGTTGTTGACCAGTGGGTGTTGTATTGATTCTTGAGCGTTACAAATCAATATTCATATGTCTATGGTTTCATGGCTAGTGGACATTGTATTGATTTATCTGGTTACCTAAAAGTTCAATGATGATAACAAATCGACATATGATCAGTGACTAGGTCCTAGGTCTTAGGTTGCATTTCATTTTGCATGTCTCATTGCATTTTCCATGTTTGCATGATCTCACAATGATTAAACGAACTTCAAAGCTTAAACAATTCTTCATATCAATTCTTCAAATCTAACAAGAGCTGAATCTCACATGAAGGTTCCTCCAATGAAATAGCAAGTAGAATCCTTTTTCGGGATCAAAATTGAAATCTGAGATCATTTATCTTATTTACTGCTTGCATAATCGACCTTTAATCTTCACAGAAATCCAGAATTCAACTTAACTGATTAGCTTTCATCAAACTATTGAAATTTCAACTTGGTCAACCATGGTCAAATCATGGTCAAACCTAGTCAACCTTGGTCTCTAGGACCTCTAAACGATGCAGAATGCACTCTTGAACGTGTATAACCACTTTTCCAATCAATTAACATGCTTCTAAACTATCAACGCTGACTTTTCTTGTCAGATTTCAATTTTAATCCCGAAGGGGGCATGGTATTGCACATCATTCAAAGTCTGTAAATCAAATTCTATCGATCAAATCTATCAATATCTTTCATCAGTGATCAAGACAACAATCACGTCTAGTTGCTGATTCATCAAAAATCCTCATCGCTCGGGGAAAATCTATCATCACTTGGGGCATATCAGATTCATCGATCCATATCAATCTGGTATTCTCCTAATCTTGTAAACTGTATCAATTTTTTGCAACCATCAGATCATAGTGTTCTTTCCTTGGTTCTTTGGCAACTGAAGGATTCGGATGTGATACCTACTAGTTCTGCTAAGACAATCGAGTCTAGAATGGGTCACTCACTTCTTATCAATCCTAAGGTTCAGAATCAGGCATTTTGACACTTTTTCGCAATCATAGGTTCATTTTCTGCTACAGTGAACATTATCTTTGGTCATTCAGGACCTCCTATCTCAATATCTTTCAATCGGTTTCTATCTTGAGATCGGTTTATCTTTTGAATCAGTTTCATATCTCTATCAAACATAGACTATCTTTGAACCATTGCGCTTCACACAGTAATTCAAAGAGGGGCAAAATGTAATACCCCAAAAATGGGCTATATGTTCATTAACCTCCTACATCGACAAATCGAACAAAATCGACATCGAAGTCCTAACCTAAGGCACATCTGAACATCATCAAATCTAATTGATTATCTTAAATTCTGCATCAGGGAATATTCCTAGCAATATTCCTAATCATCATAATTATCTTTAATTTTATAATTATTTGGAAATAAATCACATTTATCCTAAAGTTTGATTAATTGAATATTTTCATATTTAATTAATTAGATTTAATATTTGCCACTTAATTGTTTAATTAAATTTAATTCTATCTATTATTAATTGTATTATTTAATTTTGACAATAAATCCAATATTCCTATCTTTAATTGATTAAATTCTTATTTAATTAATTAAAGCATGTTGTCATTATTTAATAATATAATTTTTAATAAAAGTTTAATAAAATAGTTAATTAACCCATAAATTAATTATTTTATTTCAAAAATCAGTTAAGTTGAGCATAAATCACTTTATTATTAAATTAATTCATAATTAAAACATGCACAATCATAAAAGAAGACAACTGTCAATTATCAATTAAAGCTAAACTCTATTTTGAGTTAAAGCTTAGCTTTTGCATCTTTTTGTGACTTAATTATCTGTTATTATCAGATAACTCAAAAAATCAAGCTAAGTTATATGAGTGATTTATGGCTTTTATCCATGCACCTCCAAAGCTCTGGATTTCTATAAATTAAGGCTCAGCTCTTCATAATTCATCTCTCAAATTTGCATCCAAGCATCTCATATTTTGCACAATCACGTTGGAGAATTGGAGGCTGAGGAATCAACTTGCGAATTCAAAGCTTTGTGAGATCAATTTCAATTGCATAGCTTTTATATCTTAGCATAGAATTTCATAGTTTTCATATCATTGTTAGATCATTTAGCATTCATTTCATATTAGTTTTTAATAGCATTCATAGCATATCAGTTTATCATTCTTATTGCATAGAAAATATCAAAAATATAGATTAATTGCATTCAATTTCATATCCATCTTTTGCATTCAAATCCTTCATTTAGGTGTCCTCTAGGTCATTGATCTC
>BSBK01004449.1:682500-720000 GCA_027943335.1 Chamaecyparis obtusa
TATTATTAAATAATATTTTTTCATTTCCTTTCCCATTATGGTTGATGTGTGGACATGTCAAGTAACATTATCATCTTTAGTACATTATTTAAAACTAATGGCTTATTATGCATCAAATATATTTCTCACAATGGTTATTTCACTATTATTTTTTGATGTTCGTAATCACAAAATTTTCATTGTCTCTCTAAATTTCAGATTTTAACCATTTCAACAACTAATTGGAATCTTCTAGTTTGATTTAAGTTTTCAACATAGTTATTCCACATTCTTCTAACCATTCTTCTCCAATTTATTTCTAAAAAAATTATGGGCATTGGCTTCAAAATATTTTCATTAATATCAATTAGAAACTTTTGTTTTCTGTAAATAATTCTAGAAGGTGTTAAGGTTGGTGCATGCTCTTTATTTTTATTAGGTGCATTATAAGCATTCATCACATCAAATATAAATGGTGTATATTTTTTACTTTCATTAGGTGCATTCATCACATCAATTTGAAATGGTATATGTTCATCACGTTCATTAGGTCCATTGGGTGCATTCATCACATGCATTTGAATTGGTGTATGTTAATCATTTCTATTAGGTGTGTTAGGTGAATTCATCACATAAAATTAAATTGTTGTATGTTCATCATTGTCCTTAGGTGAATTGGGTGCATTAGATGATGTACCTTCACGTAATCTCCTTATACGCTCCCTTTGTCTACCTTTTTCTTCCTCTCATTATTTGATTATTCCTCTCTTATTTTGTCCCATTGTTAATATTGATTGTCCTACATAATATCATTAAGAATAAAAATAACTTCAAGAACAAAGAAAAAATAATATCATGATGAACATACACAATCAATTACCAAAAAAATGAAAATTATCATCATTTTGTTATAATCAAAAGTATTAACAATAAAATAACTTAAAAATCAAACCAAAAAATAAGAGAAATCAATCATTTAAAATCATATGTGACAAAAAGACATGAAAACCTATCTGATACTATCATAAAAACGACATGAAAACATGTTTTGGGCCCTTGGAACAAGTTGGAATACTATTTTTTAGGATGTTAGGAATGATATTTAGCTCAATAGAATGCATACAAGTTATGTTTAGTCAAAACCCAATCGGGTTCTATTGAGATAAATGTGCAACATTCATATTAGTGTTAAATGCACCATGTTCATAGTCTTATAGATCCCAACATCTTTTTCTTATCTAAAAATATTATTTCTCCCTAAGAAAAACCATAAATAAAATTTATTATTTAAGTGAGTATAGATTAGGAAGATAGAAGAGAGGAGAGAGAGAGAGAGAGAGAGAGAGAGGATAATTAGGGCTCATAATATATAGAGATGGTGATGGGGGAAGGAAGATGAGGGGGAGAGGGAACAGGGAGAGACATGCATATATAGACATATATACATATATATCTATACATATGTATATATATAAATGTATACACATATTATCTATATAAGTATATACATATGTGTAGTGTATACTAAGTTTACAAGAATATGTTTCTATTTCTGCAAAACCCGATTGGGTTCTGTAGAACTAAAAACATATGCTTTTAGTTCTACATAACTTGATCGGGTTATGAAGAACTACGAAATCATGTTTTTACTCTTACATAACCCAATCAGGTTTTTTTAATAGTTAGGAACCCGATCACATTATGGTTAGGTAAGAGAGTTGGACAAAGAACCTAAGGCTTGGGAGCCTTTTCCCCTCCATTTCTCTCCTTCTATGCATCTTTTTTCCTTCCATGTTGATTTATCAACTTCCTCATCATCAAGTTTACACATCAACAAGTAGTTATTTGTAAAATTACCACCATAGTTTCATTTTCATCTTTCTAACCATATAAATCTTTCTATTTCTGGACAACATTAGCATAGTAAACTTTAATTTTCTTTACTAGTGTCTTCATAGTTCTTATAGAAATATGTCTACCATTTTCTTACTAAATTTTCATATACTTGACCAAATATAGAATAAATTACATAGTATTGTTCTAGACTTGATTCTACACACTTTTTTAAAAAAATTGTATTTTCAATTATTTTGATGCAAGTTATCCCTCCAAACCTAACATGAACTAGTAAATATCATAATCTTGAGTTTATATTGTATGTTAATAGGTAGAGACTATGGTATTTTGTGAGGGGATTTCTATGTTCCCTATTTCGTATATTTTAGCATGACATTTCAAAAGTTTTTTTGTAAGGGTAACTACCTAATCAGTTTTTGTAGCTCAATTTTTATTTCTACTCATTCTAATATTTGATGATTTTATTTTTATATGGACATAGTGATTCTATTAGGTTTATTTCTTACATCCAATATCTCCTTTCTACATGTTTTTCATTGTCCGTATATGTGTCTATTCTATATTTATCAAGCCATTGAGTTATTGTGATAGACTAGTTATCATGTTTTGATGGTTGATTTATGTTTTTGATGGATACATTTATATTGACAAGATCATTACTTATGTTTCTATCTTTGACTATGGATATGATATATGATTATTGTGACATATGCTTATGATGATTTATGAATATACTCTATGGTTATGTTTCAGATGTATGCTTATGATTATTGACTGACCCATGTTATAAGATGAATAGAATAAATATATGTTTTATGAATGCGGTGTGATTGTTCTCTTTATGGTGTGTTTGAATGATGAGGGACAAATTCATAGTTCCTCACGTAGTGATATCCATAGGATGTCTCGATCCCATTATTTTTTGTCCTATTTTCCATAAGACATGTTTTTGTATCATCCTAAAAAGTTAGCAACCATAATTGGAGGATCTTAGGAATATGTATTTCCTCCTCCCGCTTCCTATCTCTCACCTTGAGATCCTAACAAATTTTGAGCTTGATTTTCTTGGGATAAGTTGACCTATCAACTAGTCCTTAGGTACAAGTCGACTGGAAAACTTGTACCTGGTATTTTGAGCCTAGATTTGGACTAGGGACTGATGTCAAGGTTTTATTCCAAGGTCTAGATCTATGGTCGACCTGGATCAAAATTGAATCCAAAAATGAGTATAAAAGACCATCTACTCCTCTCAATTTTCATACATGACATGATAGATGATATCCTTATGCAAGAAAGTTCTATCAATCATATGCAATCTATTTTTTTCATGCAATCAAGGAATTCAAGTTATTCTATTAAGGATTTGGATTCAATATTTGATGGCAAGCACCCAATTTAGGACATCCAAATCTCTATCTCTTTAAGATACATTTAAGAAAAGGAAATCTTCTCCAATTGATGCAACTTTCTCTCCCATGATGGCCAAGTATAGGATTCTCAATTCAAGAAAAAAGATCCACACATCTATTCATCCTTCTCTCCCCTTGTTCATGTGGTTATCAAAAAATACATACATTCAAGATCTAGGATTGGAAAGTGTAGATCCACACATTTTTGAAGGCATCCTTGATTCTATATATCATTTCAAAGATCAATACATTCAAGAATCTTCATGGATTTGGGTGATTATTATATCCATTCATGAGGGTTTTTCATGCAAGGTGAATCTAACAAATGTATTTTTTATATTACTTTCCTTTATTCCATTTTAATTCAATATAAAGGTTGATTCCTATACAGGGGTTTGACCAAGGAAACCCCCTCTCCACAAACTTTTCCCCTTATTTTCTATGTGTAGGAATAGGTTACAAAGTTGCAAGTTCAAATATGGAAAGTATAGATACAGTTGTAGGTCCTCAAAAGATTTCATCAAATTTGGAGCCATCGGGAACAAGTCAACATGTTGACTTGTCCCTAAAATATTGACTTGTCCCACAACTTTTTGGCTCAAATTTTCACAGTAGATAGTTACACGTCTCAAGTTCCCAGATCCATAGTTACAGCTGGTTTTGACATTTTGGCAACTATCAAATTTACATCCAATATTCAAATCTTCCTATCTTGTTTCAAGGTGCACACATTCTTCCTTTTTCTTGCATTTACTTTTATAGATCAGGTCTTTTACCATTTCCTTATCAATTACCATTATCATTATTTACTTAAGGAATTCAAATATCCCCTTTTACATAGATCTTGCAATAGCACCCATTCATCCTTTTGGTTTTTCTAATTAGTCTTGTTTAAGGGTAGGTTTTGCATTCCAATGTACATATGAATAGATAAGTGAACTACATCTTAACATTTCTTTCCATTTTCCCATACATATTTTGGTGAACCCGAATCTCTTACACACTTTTGATTTCGTGGTTAGATCCTCTCTCTTGTATAGAATATTTGGATATCTAGATCTATGTTGTATGCATTTACATTGTTATAATATATACATTTGGATATCCAGGTGGCATTTACATAATATCCTTTACATTCTATGCATCTAGATCTATAGTTTGCATATCTTGGTATCTCAATCTTCATTGCATGATTTTCATAGTTACATCTACTTGTGTATGACTCACATTACATGTTTCAATTTGATCGTTAAATGTTCTTTTCATAAAGGATTATCTTTTCTTGGATTTCATATTTGTTTCAAATCCTCTAATTGCATTTGATTTCTCTTTCATTCCATTCCCTTGTGCATGAGTGTTATCAAATTGAGTCCTACTTATAGAATTATGATTAGAAAAATTCGTAGGCTTATGGGTTCCTTTGATCTTGAGTCCTCCCTCTTTCCTAGGAATCTTGATCATACCAACATGCATATTCATGACATTACTTATGTGATGGAGAATAACTCCTCCCATTCTTCTCATGATGAAGATGAAGCTTTACGGGTTCCTCCTATGCAAGTCCAAAAACTTTCCCATGACTTTGAGAAATTTTAACAATGATTCGGTCAAGAAAACTCTAATCATAAAATCAATTTTGTTGTTGAACTTTTAAGGAAGCTTATCCACAATGATGAACATGATATTAAAATATTGTTTAGTATCTTTGATGCAAGATCGTTTAGTGGCTTTTTAAGATTTTAGTGTTTTTTTTTAGTTTTTAGAAGGTTGTTTTCGTTAATAACATCAAAATATTGTTTCCAATTTCTAAGGTTAGTTGGTAGTTCATATTATCTTATTTTTAGGGAGCGTCACCAAAAAAATCAGATTTTTAGGAGTTGTTTTAAAAATTACCAAAAATAGAAAAAAAAACTATTTTTTGTGAAAACTACCAAAAAAGGTGATTTTGTTTTTTTGTTTTTTTAGAGTTTTCTTTTATTTAAGGATATTTTGATCATGTTAAAAGAAGATTTGGTGAATGAAAACAAATAATTTTCAAATCTATTTTGAGTTTTGGTTGTTCTCATTCTGTAATGACTGAATTAGCTTGAATGTATATGAGTGTGTCGAATCATCTTGTATCATAGTTCACAAGGTCTAGTAAAGAGAGTTTGGTATTTATGTGTTTTTATTTGTGTAGGTTGAAGAGAGAATTTGGCTTCCAAAAGACTAGGTAGAGAATAGAAAAGACGTAGTTGAGGGAAAGGCAAAGTTGAAGCAAGGTTAAAGGGAATTGCTTGAAGAGATGGATTTGTCGAAGAGGTATTTGTAGGGTGAAGATCCATCAAAGAAGAAACAAGAAAATAAAAGAGAAGATAAAGAGAGGAAGAGGAAAGAGGAAAATATGAGGCAAGAAGAGATTGAGAGAAATATTAGATAAATAAAACAAGGATTGGAATGAATAGGAAAGCTAATAGAACTAGAAATGAAAAAATGACATCTGCCAATTAAGAATAAGATCACATGGCCTGTTAGAAAGATTATTCAAAAGGGGAAAATGAAAGAAAAGAAAAAAAAATAGAGGAAGATGTATAAAATTAAATGGTAAGTATACCTATGATTGTTTTGACATCAAGCATTGAACAAGACAAGGTAAACATATTTGTGGATGAGTCTCCCTATCATTTTCAATTATTTGAATCTTATGTTCAAATTAAGCAAGTGGAAATACCTGTTGATAATAAGGTTGCTAATGAAGATGTTGCAGATTTTTTGTCAATGAGGTATATGCAAATTTGCAAGGGTATTATGCAAATTATGGTAATGGATAATATGTTGCTATATTATACGATGAAGACATAAATGATGATGCTACTGAGGTATATGCACAAGAAATGGGATTTTGGGACATAATGTCCAAGAGGGTGCTGAATAGGAGATGGGTTAAGAAAAATAAGAGGAAAAAGGACCCAGAGGTAGTTGCAAAGATGAAGGACAAATTTTCAAAGAATTGGAAGACCAAGAAAAAGGAGTAGACTTGTGTTTAGGAGGGCTTCAATTTTATCTTTTTTGAGTCAATACAATAAATATTTGGTATGATGAGAAGGATTAGATCCTGAAAAGAAGCATGAATTTAAAAATAACTTGGAGGAGTTGCATTCTTTTCAACCAGAGGAGAATGATGCGGGAGCTTTTAGTGGTTTTTTAAGATTTTAGTGTTTTTTTAAAGATTTTAGAAGGTCATTTTTGTTAATATTGTTGAAATCCTATTTCTAATTTTGAAGGTTGGTCTGGAATTCATCTTATCCTAGTTTTAGGAAGCTTCATAGAAAAAATCAGCTTTTCAGGAGTTGTTTTTAAAATTACCAAAAATAGTAAAAAAAACTATTTTTTGAGAAAATTACCAAAAAAAATGTAATTTTTTAGTTTTTTTTAGAGTTTTCTTTTATTTAAGGATCTTTTGATCATTGTAGAAGTAGATTTGGTGAACGGAAATGAATATTTTTTAAATCTATCTTGAGTTCTAGTTGTTCTTGTTCTGTAATGACTGAATAAGCTTGAATGTGTATGAGTGTGTCACATCAATCTCTCATCTCATTGATACCAATGTCAAGCCTATTAGGGATTGTACTCAAGATTTAGGCCATATTCCACCTAATACTAGTGTTGATGCCTATTTTCCTATCTCTACTTCTATTCCTAGTATTTCCACTTATGCTCCACCTATCATCACAACTTTAATGCAAAATTCCAATCCTACTCATATAAGAATTCTTATTCCTATTATTCCCTCCATTCCTTCAAGTGTTCCATGTGTTAAATTTCCTTCATACATGCCCACTTACCATAGTGTTCCCTTTTCATATTCAACCATTTTTTTTCAATTTCCAACAATGCTCCTAACATCTCCAATATCTCTTGTACTATTTCTTCCACCTATTCTACCATTAATAGCTTGTCTCAAGTTGTGTATTCCTTTCAAAAACTAATTTCCTCAATGACTAAATCCAATTTCAATCTTCCTACTTTTTATATTGATAGTCCTTTCTCTTTGGATATTATATGTGTTATTATCCCACAATATATGAAGATTCCTCATCTTGAGACTTATAATGGTAAGGAAGATCCTTTGAATCATGTTAAAACCTTTCAAACTTTGTGTAGTGACTTCTCTCATGACCATAGGTTCATGCAAAAGTGTTTTACTATAAACTTTTAATAAAAATACTTGCAATGGTATTGTTCTTAGCCTCCTTGATCTATTGATTCCTTTTGAAAACTTGCTAATGCTTTCATTCAACAATTTCAAGACAACATTGGTCCTCAAATATATTTTATTTATTTGCTACATTGTAAACAAGGTGTTAAAGAAAAAGTGAGTAATTTTATTGGTAGATTTAATCATTTTCATGCTCATATTTCTTATCCTATGGCTAATATTGATGAGAAACATATTTTTATAGGTATTTCACAAAAATACATTAGAGATAAGATTTTTCTTTTTGAATTCTCTTCCTTTCCTCAATTATGTGCAACGCTTCATAATTATCAACTTCAAATGAGTCAATTTGAGAGAACCGATCCAATGGATCTTTTACCTATTAACAAGAGTGATTCCACATCCAACAATTTCAACAAAATTTAGAAACCAAAAAACTTCATCAAAATCAACAACTCATCAAACAATGTTGATGAATAAGTGACAGTAGAATCTAAAGGTGTAGCACATTTGTCATCTATCTTTAGACCTAATCATGATTTTACTCATCTTTCCAAGTATTTGCATAATGTGATGTTGAATTTAATTAATGATCTTATGTGTTACCACTTCCTCCTATCAAACCTATTGACACATCCAAACCCTTTCCCAAAAACTTTGATCACAATGATTTATGTCAATACCGTAGTCAACCTAGACATGATACTAAAAAATGTTACCACTTGAAAGCTATTATCCAATACCTTATTAACCCTAATACTATATCTATTGAAGGTTACAGTGATCAAGGAAACAAATTTGTCACACCTCCTAACTAGAATTTACAAATTTATATAAACCCTTTTCCATCTCATTCAACCAATACCATTGAACCTACCCAGCCTTCTTCCACTTCCCCACGTATTTCCTCCAATGATGATGATCATGAATCTAATCATGTTTTCAACCTTCTTAATCAATCCAAACCCAAATCTCCATCTGATCCTTGCATTACCATAGATCCTACCACGATAGTTAAAGCATCTGATGGTCCTCTCTACATTGTCACAAAGGTGAATGGCTTTCCTTCCTGTGGTGTCCTTATTGATACCACTTGCATGGTGAATGTGATGATTGAAGAATACCTTTTTAGTAGATGATTGTAACATGATACTTATGATAAATCTGATGTTATGATCAAAACTTGCAATACTTTCATTTATCCTTCCCATGGTTCCAATTCATTTCCTATTGAAGTTGGTGGTAAAACTTTAGATGTTACATTCACTATGATTCCAACTTATAATCAGTTTCAAGTCAAACTTGATCTTCCTTGGCTCACCTCCATGAAATTTATGGCTTCTCTTATTCATAAATGTTTTAAATTTTCTCATAATGGAGAGATCATTACTGTTAACCAGTCTTTATCAGTCTCTAGTGCCTCAAGACTCAGTTGACCTTGATTTATTTTAGACTTTTGTGTCTCAACTAATTTGAACTCCTCCTAATAATCTCTTTCTCTCCTATCAATCTTACAAGGTCCAAAATATTTGTGAATTTAGAAAACCCAAATATGTTCCCTCTCTTTTTCCTAGACATGAACTTCTTCCTACACTTCCTATATATTATTTTATTCCACCTCTTGTTGGTGTTTCAAAATGGCTTATGCTCTTAGGCTGCCAATATACCTTCAGACATATTTTAGGAATGGTTAGTTCCAAAATGTATAAGGGACTTAAGGTAATTGGACCAACTATAGGGACAAGACTACCCTCTGCACTTTTGGATTTGCAAAACCAAGGTGGGTATACCTAATCCAGTAAAACAATAATCTAATAACACCAAGACTGGATTTGAACAACAGATGATAGCAAGAAAGTAATAAGTGTCAACCAAACACTCATTGACTCTCCATTACTATGGAAAAATTATAACTCCTCAACTAAAGTTTAAAAGTTTAAAATTGGTTCGTGATTCAATTTGGGTGATTGTAACAACCTTGATCAGTGTGTGCTAACAAGAGATTTACTCATTTAGGCCAATGCCTTATCCATTGGGCAAGAACTCTGAGACACATAAGATGAAAAGACTAGAAAATATTCAAGATTCATGGCCATAAATAGATCTACCACAATCCTTAATACTTACAAAGAATCCTTGTGCAAATTAGGATGAATTTATATCCCACCCAAAGCAATATTTAATCTAATCCTAGATCAGAACTCAGGAATGAAGATGCATACATAACAGTTATGCAATGAACTAGAAAGTTTAAAATTCATAAAACTTGACACAACGAAGAGAAAAGAACCTATTAGTTCTATTAAGTATGATGAATCATGCCTGTACATACAAATTATCTCAAAATACAAGCTTGCAAATAACATCTTAGACCTGCAACTTTCTATCTCTCATTAACAAAGACTAAAGGGAAATTCTTACAACCCTGATTGAGAATAGGGTTCGCAAAATATGTCTGTCAAACATCGAACTCCCAATACCCTAAATGATCATGAAAAAATCCTTTTATCACAAGGATTGCAACAAGCATCTGATCATTCATGACAAAATTTAAAATTCAACCACCCTCAAGCAATTGAATAACTGCAGACAAGACACGTCACCCAGCACAAGGTCATCGAGATCAAACTGATCAATAATCATAGCACACATTCTAGCCATGTACCTCACAAGGACAAAGAAATCATTAAAACCCCTATTGATTTCGGCTGCATCAGAGGCGGCATGACCTTTATGTCAAATTCTCCTTGATAGAAGCACCTCAAGACACAAAATCAGCTCGCAACGGCCACCATGCTCCTTCTCATAAATTCTCACCTCTAACCGAGTAGGAATACGACCAAAATCCAATCCGGCATTATGGCTCTTTGGCTCACTATTTCAAACCCTATAGAAATCCTAGCAAAGAATTCAAAATTTAAAAGACAACGATTACCACCAAGTTTAAAACATGACTATTGATCTAATCTCTTCCTGGCACATCGAGCAGTCCACATGAATTGGCATAATAGTAAACTTATCCTTTTAAAATATCGGGCCATGTCATCTATCTCGGCAGCCAATCAAGAAAGAACACATCAGCTACACCTGGCATCCAGACCTACTTTGACCTCGGTCTTTATCTTTACCTCGGCTAGCTTCCCTTAAGCCTTAATCATTCGAAGGTTATGCGACTAAAGGCATTATCCAAGTCGCGAGACATTTGGCTTAACCACGGTCTAATCAAGAGATCACATGAATGAAGAATTTGTGTGATCACTAAGTCTTTCTTTAACCTTGGGTTTCATCCAGTGAACAAGCGACCACCAACCGATCAATCTCATTAATGGCCCAGATAAGATCTCAAAACCTTTACCTTTAACTCATCTTCTATCTGGCAATCACATGACCAAAGACTTCACCTGATTGCTAGAAGTTTATCTTAACCTTGGTCATATCTAGAGATCACGCAAATAGAGGCATTTGCATGATCGTTGAGTCTTTGCCTTACTCTGGGTCTAATCTAGAGAACTAGCGCTAGTCACCGATCAAATTTGTATCAACAGTTCTCATTTGCTTCTCAAAACCTTGCCTTAACTTAACCTAGATCTGGAGAACACGTGACTGAGGGTGTTCGCCAAATCGCTCAATCCTTATCTTGACCAGGGCTAGATTTAGAGAACACGCGAATGCAGTGTTCGCTTGATCACTGGATGCCTTGCTTAACCCTGATCCCATCTCGAGAACATGTGCCAGCCATTGATCAAGATCAACATCGACGGACCTCACTTAATCTCTGAATGCTAAGAGCCTTGGTTGTTTCATCTAGAGAATCAGCGACTGAGGGAAAAGATAACCGCTCGCCAAGTCGCTATATGTTAAGCCATTGACCGCCAGGATCAGGAGACCATGTGAACACCATAGTCACCAGATCGCTGAATAGAAAGATAACCACTCAGGATGGGAAATAAAACATGTGCAAGAATAGGACTTAAGTGCCATGAAAAAGTAACAAATAAGTAGACCAGGGGTAGGGTTTTTGGACTTAGGCAATTTTATGAAACCCTAGGCATGGATTTAGACCTATTTCTCATACCTTAAAACTAGTATATCTCGCTAGTTTTTACACATTAGGCCATGTGATCTTGACTGGAGCTTGTATACACCATAAATTACCTATGGCTAAGGGCGCAAGCTATGAAACCTTATACTTTTTCTTCACAGACCAAAACAAGATACAACAGGACATGACAACTAGTTTTCTAGGATTTTGTAGAACAAGGATCAATTTTTTGTGACACAACCAACAATGGCTCATACTTAGGGGCGTGTATCTCTTTCAGATACAATGAGAACTCCAGAATCTCTCAAAAAAGAAGAGCCTCAAAATTTTGACCAAAAATAGCACGACTATACAAACAAAAATACTAAACTACTGTTCATGGAAAAGATACTTCAAGAGAAGTAAAACTTTTGGAATTGTCCATGAACAAGCAATTCCAAAGTATCTCCAGTGAAATCCTTCAAGATATAAGAATTTGTTCCCCATTTTCTTTCAATATGATAAGGGCCCAACCAGATTGGGTCAAATTTCCCATGCTTAGCTTTATCTTCCAACCTGGGATTCCACATTAGGACAAGGTCATCAATTTCAAACTTCCTCTGGGTATCTCTTCTATCATACAGATTCTTACATTGTCTTTGTAATCTTTCATTCCTCTCATGTGCATCCCTCATTACCTCATCCAATCTTATCAACTCCTCCATTCTTACTCTCATCTCATCATCTAAATCCTCATCATAGGCCTAAACAAATTGATACATCTGCAATAAATTATTTTGAGGCAATCTAGCATTTATCCCATAAACTAGATCAAAAGGGGCACATCCTATAGCTTTCTTCACAATCACTTTGTTAGCCCATAAGGCCAACTATAACTTTGAGTCCCAATCTTTCTTATTTTTATCCAGTACCCTCTTGAGAATCTTAATTAGATTTTTGTTACTAGACTCAGTCTGGCCATTTCCCTGTGGATGATAGGGGGATGAGTATGATATCCTTATACCAAATTCTTGAAAGAGATTAGCAAAATCCTCTGATCTGAAACACATTGCATTATCAACCACCAAGGTTTTTGGACAACCAAACCTAATAAGAATATTTTACAATACAAAATCTGTCACAACTTTGCTGGTGGCTCTTCTAGTGGGGATGGCTTCAACCTACTTCATAAATTAGTCTGTTGCTACTAGTATATAAGAATGTCCACCACTAGATTTGTTTGGAATTTCTCCAATAAAATCTATACCCCATTTCTAAAAAGGAGCCTGAACTGCAACAGGTTTGAGTGGTAGATTTCCACTAAACTTCAATTTACCAACAAATCTTTGGCATACATCACATTTTCTTACAAATTGATGAGCATCCTTAAAAATTGTAGGCCACTAGAATCCAGATCTAAGAATCTTATGGGCCGTAGTTTTTGCTATGTAATGACCTCCACAAACACCACTATGTATTTCTTCTAGCAAGACTTTAGATCTATCTTGATTCACACATCTAAGCAATACTCCTTCATTTCTCCTCCACCATAATTCACCACCTACAATAGCATCTCTAGCAGCCTGCAACTTGACAGTCTTCTTTTTATTTTCATGCATATCAAGGGGAAGGGTCAGCCTCTACAAGTAGCCAATAACATCCTTGTACCAATCACAACAATCCATATCATAAATATAGGGCCTTTGTTCCTCCTCTAGCATGTTTATATGATTGGTAACTAAGTTACTCTGGGCCATCTATTTTGTAAGACCTAGGCCTCTTACCAACTTTGTAACCTAGATATCAATGTTAAATTCTTGGATCCTGTTGATCCATCTACATCTCCTCCTTGAAGCTTCGTGTTGCACCAGTATATCCTTAACTACAACACTAGGCAAATATGCAACCACTATTTCTCTCACAAGGTAACATCTGAAAGCCTTGACTACCTTGAGTAGGGCATATGCTTATTTCTCAGTAATATCATATTTCAGTTTAGCTACTTGTAAGGATTTTTTGAAAAATCATATGGGTTACTCATATCCATCTCCATTCTTTTGCAACAATACTACTGCAATAGTATGACAAGAGGAAAAAGAAAAAATCTACATGGACTTACCATAGTCATGAGGTGTCCTTAAAATAGGGGCATCTTTGATGGCCTATTTAATATCTTTGAAAGACTCATTTGTCTCTTCATTCCACTCAACCTTTTCTCCTTTCTTCAACATTTTGGAGATGGGGCTACTGATTTCTACAAAAATTATAAAAAATCTCCTTAAAAAGTTCACCTATCCAAAAAAAGATTGAATACCTTTAACATTCTTAGGTGGGGAAAGCTTATCTATAGCCATAACCCTCTCAGGGTCAATTCTCACTCCATCCTTAGATGCAATATGTCTTAAGAGCTTACCTTCCACAACACCAAAATCACACTTTTTTGGATTCAAAGAAACCCCATACTCCAAAGCTCAGATAAAAATTTTCTCAAGATGCTCACAATGCTGACTTTCCTTAGCTAAATATGTTGTGAGATCATCCTGATACACAACCAAAAATTTTTTGATAAATTATACAAAAGCCACATCCATGGCTCTCTGGAAAGTTGCACCAGCATTAGTCAGGCCAAAAGGCATTATGACATATACATATGTCCCCATCGGGTGGTGAATGCAGTCTTAAACTGTTCAAATTCTTTGACCATTACCTGATTATAACCTGAGAAGCCATCCATCATAGAAATCAACTCTGACCCAGTAGCTCTTTGCAACATATTCTCCATGTTAGGCAACCCATAATTGTCTTTCAAAGAATTAACACTCAAGTTCCTAAAATCAACACATAGTCTAATGTCACCGCTCTTCTTTCTAACTGGAACCAAATTTGACACCCAAGTAGAATGTCTTATAGGCTTAATTATCTTGGCATCTATCATCCTTTTGAGTTCATCTTGCATTTTTGGTACTAGGGTGGGATTCATGGGCCTTAATTTCTGTCTAAATGGTTTGGTGCCTTCCTTTAATGGAATCTCATGTTGGAACAAATCTTCTCTGTAAGATTTCAAATCATCATAAGACCATGCAAAAACATGTCTGAATTTTCTGAGAAGATCAATTAATGTCTTCCTGACCTCTAGAGACAATCTCCTACCAATATAAACATTTTTTGGTACCAGACTTGTTCCTAAATTGATTTCCTCCAAATCATTTAGCTTGTCAATGATTCTAGTGGAGAAAACCTTGTCTTTATTATCAAATGCCCTCTCAAGAGCATCTAATCCCCTAGGAACTCTATTAGACTTTAATTGCAAGACCTCCTTTCCAAATATAGTCTCTTTCCCATTACTGGTGTCAACATAAGTACTAAAATTCATTTCCTGGTCACCAAAATGGGACTCACATTGCAAGAATCTCAATATGTTGTGGTCATCAGAAAATACCTGCCAATTTTCAACATTGTCTGGGATAGAAGGCCTAGACTAAACTTCAATTTTGGATATCCCTACAAAAGTGACATCATCTGGCCTTAAGGCTATATTTTCTAATAAATCAGCCATCCTATTTTGGCTCCTATCCATCCAATCAATACCAAATGCATTGAAATTTTCAATCTCATCCCAAACAGCATTTCGATATTGTTTTAGCCTCTGATTCTTAGATGCATATCTTGATCTAATCTAAGAGATTACTAACTCATAATCACCAATCATGCTAAGGTAATTTATCCCATGTCTTGATGATAATCTTAAACCAATTAATAAGGCTTCATACTGTACAACATTGTTTGTGCCAGAAAATGAGAGAGTAAAAGAAAATTTAAAAGTTTTACCACTTGGGGATATATTTAACAGCACTCCTGCTCTAGAACCTTCTTTTTAACTTGCTCCATCAAAATATAAAGTCCAAATATCATCATTGTTTACCAAGTTATTTTTTTCTTCAATCAAATGGATAGGCTTGACCTTTTCTTACATTTCTTTCTCTTGGACTTGGAAAGAACCAATATTCGTGTCCACAAAATAGTTCAATGTCAAATGTAGAAAATGACAGGTCACACTAGATACTTCCTCCCATAGAAGCACTCCATCTTCTCGACAACAAAATCCCATATTGAGGAGGGATATCAACCACTATAACACTCATAGTTAATTGTTTGTCTAGATATATGATGCTAACCTATAAGTTAAAGCCTTAATGGTACCAATAACTAGCACTTCTCTTGAGTCCATAGCCTAACACATTCCATGAGGTGTATCAACCTTCAATCCCATTGACTTCATAATCTCTACAGGCATGACAGTATTTGATGCCCCAGAATCAATCATGCAATTCTTCAATAACTTGCCATTTATTATCAGAGATAGAAAGAATGGGTCAACTATTCTTGATGCAGCATTAACAACATTTGCATCCAAATAGATTTGTGGAATCTTAGAGACAATTTCTTCACCCTTACTATCAAGTGTATCATCAAAAGAAGCTACATGTTTATCACTTTTATCTATCCCCTGGGCATTTGTAGAAGTGGCACCATTTACCCAATCCAAGGCTTTTACCTTATGTTCTTCTATTCTCATCATTTCCAAAAGTGGAACCTTGACAGTGATCTGTGAAAGCAGCTTGCTCATATCAATAGGAACATATTTCTGATCATCCATGTCTTTCTTCATAGCAGAGACATCTCTACTCTCCACTTGGATGGTCAAGTTAGATTGATCCTTGTGTTTAGACTCACTTCCCTTTTGGGGTGGGGGAACAACTACCTCTGATGTTTTTTCCTTACCTTTATGCATCATACTAGGTCCAACTAGTCCAACATTGTAATGAACCCTTTTTACCCCTAGAACGAAATTCCATTAGTTAGGCATAAATTAGGGAATCATCGAATAATTAACAACATATAACCATCACTATCATTAAAGTTAGAGGAAAATATTGAGTGATAAGCTAATGAACATAGTCATTTGGATGATTTCTTCATATAGGACACATGAATCTTTCTCCCTCCCTTACTACGATCATCATAAGATGGAAGACTTACAGTGCCAAAGGGCGCGTGAAATAGACTACAAGTGGCTTCCCTTTAGGATAACCATCATGTGCCTGAAATTACTCCGCCTCTCCCTCCATAAACTCCCTACCCTAAGATATCATAATGTGGGACAAGAAATAGATCCCTATGTACTATAATTAGAATAACTAAACTCTCTACTCAATCTCATATTTATCTCTATATTTTCTTGTACATTGTGGATTCATATATATTTATTTATATATGCATATTTGTTTATTTACATACATACATACATACACACAGATATATATATATCTAAATATAATATATATATAATAATCTATATATATATATGATAACTGATATATATAATCCCATTTCATCTTAATGTTAATATATAGATATATACACACGTTGATTTCTATATTGTAATGTTACTCTTATAAACTACTTCTTATAAATATGTGAGACCTCTAATGGTATGTGTTTCGCAATAGCTTTCATTTATAAGACTGTTGAATAATATTGATTCATTGATACATAATAGCACACTCTAACTGTCACAACGTGCTTGTCATTAGACTGATATAGACATATTTTTTTCTGATATCTTCTTTTGGTTGCATGCTAGATATAATCCATTAAACTCCCCCATTATATCCTTAATCGAACAGAATCAATAAATTAACAAATGCTGGCCTGATTCCATCCATCGATCCATATAGATTATATTGGGTAATATGAGAACTTTCGATGGATCAGTCCATGTCTATGTTATCTCATTAATCCTTTATCATGTTTCAACTGGTCGATTTGCTGAGGAAAGGGCTATTGTAAATATTAATGATTTAAGTGGTTTTCTAGGCACCGTGACATTGGTATCATGAAACCTTTAAATACTTCCCTTCCATTGATATATAAATACCAATGTCAATATATACATCAAAGTTGACATATATCAGTGATGTTCGGCCAGCGTTAACTATATTCCTTTGGCCAATGTCGATTGAACAATTTTAACATATATATTTGTTTTCTTAACGATAGCTATCATTTTATATTATGTTTTCTAGCCATGAATTGACGATGAAGTCATTTGTGTGACTGTTGACTACGTTCCCATTATCCTGATTTAGTCATGTCCCTTTAGAATAAAAAACTCTCCGTTAATGTTCTTCCCCTCCCGTGCTCCTGAATAGTATTGCAAACACTATTATATATCCTCGTGTGTAGAATGGAGAAGAGTCGCGTCTTTGGGGAAAGGCACGGTGCTATCCAGGATTAATCCATAACATTGATTATATATATTAATATAATTTAATACTAACGTTAATTATATATTAATAGGCTTCTTTAATACTATTCATAGATTAATATTATATGTAGATTAATATTATTAACTATTATATTGATTAAATTAATAATTGATTATTAATTTATTAATTTAATAATATTATTACTTAGATATTATCAATAAGGGAAATTAATATTATTTGAGTAATATTATTATATTCATAATAATTAACAATATCATTATCTCAATAATATATTATTATATATTATATTAATATTTTAATAATATATTATTAATAGTAGATTTACTATTATTAGTTTATTAACATTTAAGTTATGATTATTTTCTTTAACTTATTAATTTATTTTATATTATAATATTTTAATATTTATGATCGTTATTTACTAAGTTTTATCCAATAAGGGGGGTCATGACAGTCCGCCCCTCTTCAATTTGCTTGTCCTTAAGCAATAAACATGTTTATATTTATTTCACCCTTATAACCAAGATGTATCTTTAATTCATATGCAACTTAATCATAATTTGATTTACAATTTGGTTAATCAGGTACATGCTTTACAATATAAAAGTATATGAATTATATATTTCATATTTAAAATCACTAATATGTAGATATCACTAAGGGGGGTCATGAAAAACATTCTTCTTTATTTTAACTTTGTTGACAGCATCAGCACCCTTGCCCTTTTCCTGAGATTGTTGTGTGCCCTTTTCTGATTTTTGATAAACATGCTACCTGGTTTACCATTTGCACTCCCAATTTTCCTACCTCTCAAGTTATAATTACTCCTGGCTTGAGTGACCATGTCTGGAGTAATTTGAGCAATCTCTTCATCAAAAGGTTTCCTTAGAAAAACTGGCTCCTCACACTTCACTGCACTACATCCAACATCATCAAATTCTTCATCCTCTTCATCAGAGAAAATTTGTTGATCGTACACCTCATTTCTAGCTTGTGAGCCAATAACATCATAATTTTTTATTTCATCAGCAAAGTCAATCTCATCCCAAACATGCGAAGAGGTCATTACACAACCATTTTCATCATATTGCTCATCTTGTTCTTTGTTTTTAGACATGTTTAGGGAAATAACACAGTACTCGGGACTATGTGGAGATTGACAAGCAGTACACCATGGGATATCATCATTCATATTGATTGAACACCTTTGCAAAGGATCTAGGGTCCTTTCATTAGGCTTATCCCTTTTAGCTGGAACAATGGTCTTGACATCCTTCCACTGAGTATTATAAGGGTAATTTTGCATTCTTGGCTATCTGCTGAAGTTACTAAAAGCTAGTTTATCATTAATTGCAGCCCTATTATTTCTCTTCTCACCAGGCTTTAGATCTTCCAAAGCATTTATAATCTTCTTTAGACTATCATCCTACTTAGGATTCAAGTTTGCAGATCTTCCTGGCTCCCTCTTGTTTGACATCTAAGGCTTCCAATCCTCTCTTCTCCCCAACTTCCCTGATATTCTTCTGTTGCTTTCTATGTTAATAGCCAAATTGTAAGCCTCCCCAATATTCCTAGGGTTCTTATCCCTCAAGAGGTATCCCATCTTAGCATCAAAATCATTTAAGTATGTCACAAGACATACCCTATCATCTAATCTGATAACTTGCAATAGCTTGTGCATAGATTTTTGGAATCTTATATTGAATTCAAGAACATCCCCATTCTGATTTTTCTTTATATTATTGAATTCATTCAACATGAACCCCTCACTTGTCTTATCACCATAATGTTCCTTAAAATTATTTCTAAATTCATTCCAAGACCCTATACTAGCATGTGGCAGACCTCTGAACCAATCCCTAGCATCCTCAGTTAGAGATTATACAAATAATTTCATTATCACATCATCATGATCAATATTATAATCATCTATTACATCAATAAATTTCTTTAGAAGTTCCTCACATGTGATGACATTATTTCTAGTAAATTTAGGGAGATTTTCTCTAATTTCATCAAGAATTACATTAGGATAACAAGGAATACCAAAGAAGATAAGTTGTGTGTACCTTTCATGAACAAGTCCTCCTTGAGGCGGGCCAACACCTTGAGATGTAGATTCCCTTATGTTTGAGATAGCAAAAACTTTAGTAGCACCCGGTGCTGGGATAATTGTTGTTTGAGTTGCAATGTTCCCATGATTCCCACCTTGTCCCAAAGAATAAGTAGCAACATTTGAAGGTCCTGAAGATTGTCTGAGAAACTCAATCTTCTTTTTCATTTTTGTAGCAATATCTTCCAATTCTACTTTCTCAAGGTCCTTATCCCATATTTCCTTCTCTCTTCTAGCCTTCTCAAGATCAGCATCTAACCTCAACTCCTTATCTAAGGGATCCTTATCATTAACATGTTTATTGATTGTACAACCAACAGCTCTTTGTTTACCCTTATCCCTGGGTTTTCTTATCTCACATACCTCCTAGATAACTGTTTGTTCCATTGTTTTTTTAGGATTTGGAACATAATTTATTGCTTCCAAATCTAATAACCACCTCTTTAACTACTCAACTATTATCATAGCATGTCTTACTTTGTCTTCTTTTTATTTTTCTCTTTGTTTTCTAATGGCAATTTGTTCTTGGACTCTTCTTTCCAACTCGTAGAATTCTTCAAAGATTTCTTCAAATTCTGGGAGAGTTGTATCAGATTCAACATCCCCCACTTGAAGCTCATCCTCATACTGGTTTAAAGCCAAATCAACAACCTCTTCATAATCTAATGCATTTCCTTCTTGACTTGGATGGATTGGATTCTCTTGTCTTGTATCTTCTTTGTGTTTCCATGTATGAGACATATTCTTATTCTTCCTTGCCTTCCTTGTCTAACTAGGCCTAGAAGTACTTGGAATCCCTTCTTCCAGTCTATCTTCTAAATGTTCTTTCCTCTGGGACCTAGTACCTCTATAGCTCATCTTAAAAATGACCTTCAGACTAGCACTACTGCAGAGATTCTTTTAGTCACCACCTAACTATGTTGGGAGTCTTAGAACACTATTTTCTCAATAGTAAGTACCACAATGAGTTTTGCAAGACAAGGAAAAAGAAAAACGGAAAGAAATAACCCTGTGTTACCAATGGTTACCTACTAGTTATTATAGATTTATGCAACACTCCCCAAAAGAGTCGTCATCTTGTTGGTGTTTCAAAATGGCTTATACTCTTAGGCTGCCAATATACCTTCAGATAGATTTTAGGAGTGCTTAGTTCCAAAATGTATAAGGGACTTAAGGTAATTGGACCAACTATAGGGATAAGACTACCCCCTGCACTTTTGGCTCTGCAAAAGCAAGGTGGGGAAACCTAATCTAGTAAAACAATACTCTAATAACACCAAGATTGGATTTGAACAACAGATGATAGAAAGAAAGTACTAAGTGTCAACCAAACACTCATTGACTCTCCATTGATATGGGAAAATTACAACTCCTAAACTAAAGTTTAAAATTGGTTCTTGATTCAATTTGGGTGATTGTAACAACCTTGATCAGTGTGTGCTAATAGGAGATTTACTCATTTAGGCCAGTGCCTTATCCATTGGGAAAGAACTCTAAGACACATAAGATGCAAAGACTAGAAAATATTCAAGATTCATGACCATAAATACATCTACCACAATCCTTACTACTTACAGAGAATCCTTGTGCAAATTAGGATGAATTTGTATCCCACCCAAAGCAATATTTAATGTAATCCTAGATTAGAACTTGGGAATGAAGATACATACATAACAGTTATGCAATGAACTAGAAAGTTTAAAATTCATAAAACTTGACACAATGGAGAGAAAAGAACCTGATATTTGTATAAAGTATGAGGAATCCTGCCTGTGCATACAAATTATCTCAAAATAAAATCTTGCAAATAACACCTTAGACCTACAAATTTCTATCTCTCATTAACAAAGACTGAAGAAAAATTCTTACAACCCTGACTGAGAATAGGGTTCACAAAATATGTCTGGAAAACACCTAACTCCCAATACCCTAAATGATCATGAAAAAATCCTTTTATCACAAGGATTGCAACAAGCATTTCATCATTCATGAAAAAATTCAAAATTCAACCACCCTCAAGCAATTGAATAATTGCAGATAGGAAACACTACCCAGCACAAAGCCATCGAGATCAAACTAATCGACAATCATAGCACACTTTCTAGCCATGTACCTCACAAGGACAAAAAAATCATTAAAACCCTCATCGATTCTAGCTGCATCAGAGGTGGCATGACCTTCATGTTAAATTCTCCTTGGAAGAAGCACCTCAGGACAAAAAATCAGCTCACAATGACCACCATGATCCTTCTCATAAATTCTCACCTGCAACTGAGCTGGAATATGACCAAAATCCAATCTCGCATTATGGCTCTTCGGCTCACTATTTCAAACCCTACAGAAACCCTAGAAAAGAATTCAAAATTTGAAAGGTAATGGTTACCACCAAGTTTAAAACATGACCGTTGATCTAATCTCTTCCTGGCACATGGGGCGGTCCACATGAATTGGCATAACAGTCAACTTATCCTTTTAAAATATCCAACCATGTCATCTATCTTGGCAGCCAATCAAGAAAGAACACATTAGCTACACCTATTATCCGAACCCACTTTGACATTAGTCTTTATCTTTACCTCATCTAGCTTCCCTTAACCTTTAATCATCTAAAGATTATGCGACTGAAGGAATTCTCCAAATTATGAGACATTTGGCTTAACCGTGATTTAATCAAGAGATCACGTGAACAAAGCATTTGTGTGATCACTAAGTCTTTCTTTAACCTTGTGTTTCATCCAGCGAACAAGAAACCACAACCCGATCAACCTCATCAATGGCCCATATCATATCTCAAAACCTTTACCTTTAACTCATCTTCTATCTAGCAATCAGGTGACCAAAGACTGCCTAATCGCTAGAAGTTTATCTTAACCTAGGTCATATCTAGAGATCACATGAACAAAGGCATTCACCTCATCACTGAGTCTTTTCCTTACTCTAGGTCTAATCTGGGGAACTAGCGATGGCTGTCAATCAAATCTACATCAATGGTTCTCATTTTCTGCTCAAAAACTTTCCTTAACTCAACCTGGATCTAGAGAACACGTAACTGAGGGCATTCACCAGATTGCTCAAACCTTATCTTGACCAGGGTTAGATTCAGAGAACACATGAATGTAGTGTTCTCTTGATCACTAGATTCCTTACTTAACCCTGATCCCATCTTGACAACATGCACCAACCATTGATCAAGATCAACATCAACAGTCCTTGCTTAATATCTGAATGCTAAGAGCCCTAGCCATTTCATCTAGAGAATCAGCAACTGAGGGAAAAGATTGTTGGAAAGTTGACTATACTATTGTATATGACTAGATATAGTGTTTTCATTATGGCAACAAAGTCATATAGAGTTTTGGAGTCAGGGCACATTATCATTAGGTCAGAATATGGCTAAGTATAGAAGACTGGATAGTTAGCAGAGCACTAGTAGATTAGATCATCAGCGCACATGTATATGACCGAGTTATGGTATGCCCCATTGAAGTTAAGATGGTAAGTGTGTATTCATGCTAATTCTAAGAGTGCATGATCATATGAGACAGTATGACGAAGATACAGACAGTTGAAGTGGTACAGACAGTGAATGCTAGAACAGAATAGAGTATGCAGCCAACTGTTAGTAATTTCATTAGTGATTATAATAATGGTTTGTAAAGGCTATGCACCTATTGTAATTAGGTTTTAGAAATGTAAACATCTTTTTTTGTAAACATGCTTGAGCCAATTCACTTGGAAGTGTTGTATCTAATCGGTTGTAGGCCGCCCTAGTTATTTTTTTGTTAGCGCATATAAATAGAAGATGTGCCTTTGTAATAAAGCATGTGTATGGATGTAGAGATAAGATAAGCATTTCAGAGACATGTGAAGTGAAGATAGAATGAGTTAGAGCTTTACAAGGGATAAAGCATCATCACACAAAAGGAACTCACTAGACAAGCAGTGTCACAGCACCAGTTCATCCAGCAAATATAGTGTGTATCTGAGATCAGAAGGTTGTATCCTTCTCCACTTGAGCAGTGAGCTCTAGGATAGTGTGTCCCCACCCCTAACAGGGGTATTGTAAAAGAATCCTAATAGGGTCTAACCTTTAACCAGGTCACTTTACTAAAAGCATTGTAAAGAACAACTCCTAACAGGGTTGGAGATATTCTAACAAGGATCATAAAAACCTAGTGCAGTTCTTAGTGGGTGTCAATTCCCACCGGGGTTTTTACCTATTTAGGTTTCCCTATGACCATATTGGTGTTATGTGTTGTGATTTTTTATCTTATTTATATTGATGTTCATTTTAGTACTTAAGCAATCAAGTTAAGATTCAAGAGTTAAGAAATTAATAAGATTTGGTGAACACTGATTCACCCCCCCCCCCCCCTCTTAGTGTTCCCATTCCTAAAAATTGGTATCAAAGCTATGGTCCTCTGAAGAGAAGTTTAACCTCTTGAGGAGATCAATGGGTTCAGAAGAAGAAAAACATTTGAAGAATAATCTAATGGCAGTTCTTGAAGACCTTGACAGATCTGAGAAAGAAGTTGAAGAACTGAAATTGAAAATCAGTGGAGCACAATTATTCATCAAGAAACTTAGACAAGATTTGAAAGATTTTTCAAATAGTGATTTAGGGAAAATGGTTAAGAAGCTGAATGAAGAGAATACATCTCTAAAAGATCATATTGAAGAGTTGGATGAAAAGATAAGTAACAATCAAGAAGTTTTTGATGAACAAATCAAAGAGAACCTTCAACTGAATGAAGAATTGAGGCAAGAAAACATTGAAATCTTGGAGCTAAGAAACAGTAAAGAAAAGTTAGAATCTAAATTAATTGAAGCAAAGAATCAAATTGATAAATTACACACCTGTTCTGATTTGATAGAGTCATAGTTGTATGCACAGAAGCTTAAGGGAGATATTAGCTGTATTGGATTCAATGAAGCATAAAACCAGATTGATGACATGCAAGCAAGGAAGAAAGCACCAGAAGACACTACAGATGCTAAGGTGATTGGAAATTAGACTAAAGACAATATTGAACCATCTAAGGATGAGTGCAAGCTAGTAGAATGAACTTTTTATGCTTGTAACAAGCATGGACATATTGCAAGGGATTGTAAAGAGGTAAGACCTTTCAATGGTTACTTTTATTAATGCAATAAATTTAGTCATAGAGCTATGAATTGTACAACAAGTCAAAAGAAAAAGACTCAGCATAATTAGAGAAATTGGAATCAACCAAATGCAAGAAGGTCTTAGAGTATTACATGTCAGATATGTAATTATAGTGGTCACTCAGCTAGACAGTGTAAAATGTTAACCCACATCAATGCACCAAGGAATTTAAGGCCTCTAGTTATTTTTCACTCTTGTAACAAGGTTGGACACATCTCAAAGTTTTGTAGATCAAGAACACAAAGTCAGGAAAGCCCTAAAAAGCTAGCAGAATCAATATTGGATACTAAAGGAGAAGTCAAGTTTGTGAAAGCTTCAGAAGATGCGAGCTTGATTTGGACAAAGGCAAAGAAGGCTAAGGTTAATGAGTATGCATTGGATGCATCCGCAATGGATGCACCCTCTACATCTAGATTAATGACCCTCTGGGTCATAGGGGGAGCTAATTTAGCTCTAGACCCCTGCACGGCTGGTATACTCACCCTCTGAGTATGTGCCTTTGGATTTAACATTTTGGAGACCATTTAATGCTATGTGAAAGAGCGCACCACCTGATCGATTGTAGGATGGAAGTTGGAAATTCTCAATAGAATTCTAGTTTACACGACAAGCATTAATGGCAAAAATTTCACTTTATAGTCTACGAAAACTTATACATCACTCATTGCATTCAAGTTAGAGTAATTGGAGACCACAAAAGACCTAGCAGTTGAATTGTGAAGTGTTGAAGCTTGATTTACCAGTGAAGAAGTATGATTGATTAGTTACAAAGCCCTAGTCTGATATGACAATTCAGAAGTCTCTGGAATCCGATTTAAAGCATTAACCAAGTAAGTCATGGCTACACAAGTTGTCTTTGATGTTTCAGAGAGAAAGAGATACATTTTTAAGAGGCACCCTTTTAAGTCAACCCTAGATGACCTAGAAGGTGCATTTTCAAGAACCCCTCTGGGCGTAATGCATGTTGAAGACATTCATGCATACATATACTATAAGAAGGAACCAGTTGGACTTGATAGGATAAGGTCACACCTTGAGTCCATGATGAAACCAGATAGAACATTCCTAGATGAGTTCACACATCTAGAAGACCATCCCATTGTTGAGTATGCTATGGCATATGAGTTTTATGAATCCAAGTGGATCAAGATCTTGTTAAGAAAAATCCATGATGACTTATTTTGGATAGGTTAAGTCCGAGTAAGAATCACAAGAGATCTTATTCATGAAATGATAGGCCTCTCTAGGACAAGCGTCATTCTTCCAGTGGGCAAGGATGTAAGGAAATTAGTTGAACAAGCATGTAAGTCCAGAAGTGATAGGCATGGTATGAAAATTGAGCCTATTGAAGAGAAAGACATCAAATTGAAGTCTATGATACTAGGTTACAAGTTTTAGCAGACTAATGGGCTGAATAGTGTGTCCGCAGCCACTATTCTTGCAGCAATCAGAATTGTTAACAAAAATGGAGAGTTTAATTTGTCTGAGATCATGTGCACACAATTGATTGATAACATTAAATCCATCAATCATGATAAGACCAAAATATTCAGGTTTTGGTCTTTAATCATTAACATGTACTTCCATATACTTGGAAAGGTTTCAGATTTGTACTTAGACAAAAGTATACCTACAATGCCTCAAATATCTCTTAAGGCATCTACTAAGAGCACATTGAAGGATTACATGGAGTTTGAACTAAAGACATTTAGGATCAAAATGCAAATGAGGTATATAATACCAGAAAGTATTGTTGAGAAATACAAAGACAACATTTGCTTTATGGTAGAAACTGACATAACATGCATGGAAGCATTTAGGCCTAGAACAAAGTGGATCCATCCACTTGGCTATGAGGTAGAAGAACCAATCTTGGAAGAATATGCACAAGTATTACTATCAGCACCTAAGGACCCTAATTAACCTAGGTGGGGTACTTATGAAGAAAAGATAAGGGAAGTTGATGTAGTTCTGAACAGTGCAGCAACTAAGAGGAAAGCCTCTAAGATTACATCTGAGATACTCAAAATTCATGGTGTAACTCAGCTAGATCTTGACAAAGCAATAGAAGAAAAGATATCATTGGAGATTGAGAGCACATCCACAGTGGAAGCCAAGAAAGATTATCCTAAAATGAAGAAAATCAAGATTGAGAAGACAAATAATCCAAAGGATAAACAGGGTAAAATAGATGTTATCCCTCTTGTGCCCAAAGAAACAATTATTTTGGATACCACATCACCTCTAGAATAAGAAAGCATGCCAAAAAGGAAGAAGGAAACCAGCACAAGTCACCCATCCTCATGAGCAACCAGAAGTAAGAAAAAGAATGCTCAAGCACCTCCCAAGGTAGGTTTCAGACCTAATCTTCAAGTTTTGAGAGCAAGGATTATTGATGAAGGAAGAATAGATCAGATAGGAAAATTCTATGAGAGATACAGTGAGATTGACAAATCAGAAATCCATGGAATGATAATAAAACATATGATTAAGTTCAAGAAGACAGTCTTGGAACTCAAGATAGTCATTCTGGATAGTGTTTGGAATATCTTGGAATCCTTGAAGAAACTGGCTATTGAAGAATATCTTAGAATAAGGGAAAAGATTCTAGATGAAAGCCTCCATGTATGTTCCTTAGAAGAGAAAACATTATTGTTAGATCTGGTGAAGCTGCACCTCAGAAAAAAGTTGAGAAAACTACACATAATGGACAAGAACATTGAGTTGGTAGCTAAAGAGACAGAGAAAGCTTTTGAGAAAGTCTTTCTGGATAGGCACATGTACCCACCTACTGCGTCCACAAGTCAAGTGCCCTCTAAGGAAGCCAAGGAGTCAGAGACCACCAATACACCAATAATAGGTCCTCAGGATCCAATGCCTACAATGGTAACACCTACAGAGGTAGTGAATTTTGCGCCCATAACTGAGACACAAAAAGATAACACAATCATCATTGATAATGTAGAGATAGCCATGGCAGCCATAGATAAAGACTTGGATAAGTTTGAGGAAGCCTTTGTGAGAACATATGAGGTTGAAATTCTATGTGCTGAAAATTCACCTAAGCTACAAGAAGAAGTAATAATAAAGGATATAACAGGTGAAGAAGAAGAAAAAGAGACAGAAAAAGAGATAGAAAAAGAAAAAGAAAAGATAGAAGAGGAGAAAGGAGAAGAAGAGGTGAAAAGAAGTGAACCAATAGATGAGCCATCTGTTGAAATACCTATGAAGATAACGCAAGAAGTGATGGACAACACTCCTATCACTCCCTTACCCTCAACATCATTATTATCAAGTTTGACACCAGACACCACTAGCTTGGACTCTTGGAGAGAAGAAGGCCTAATTAAGATCAGTGTCTTAGATATGGAGAAAGAAAAAGAGAAGTAAGTGATGAGGAACCCTCTATTTTTTGAATTAGTCAACATTCTAAATAGCTTGCTACCTTCAGACAAGAAAGTGTCTAAGGTTCATTCAATTGATGATGTCAATACCATACTAAAAAATTTCAAAGAAAACTTTTCTAGCTTGGAAGAATCTACATCTCAAGTTGCAGGAGAGAAATATATGAAGAAGAGATTGAGTGAACTAGTTGGAAACTTTGCACTTGACCTCAGTTCATTGAAGATTAGTCAAGCATCCTTGAAAAGAGTTTGCAGCTAAGGGAAGGAAGATCATTGTTGATTGTATGAACTAGGATAAGCTGACTGGTGATCACTACAAGAAAATCCAAGAGGCAGAAGCAATGATAGACAATGTAAGGAAATTAGTGGAAGATCCCTCCACCGATGTGAACATGTGCAATAATGTTTACCAGGGGCCGATAGACAAAATAGAAAAGGCTGAGAAAGAGATGTTTAAGATAAGGGCAAGGCAAACATAGCTCAAAAATGCTCTTGCGCCCTCTCTAGATGTACTCAATCAGAACATCAAGGAGATTGATGCCACTATAGTGACATATGATCAAGGTCCAAGTATAGAATTGTAAAAAATGGAGAAGCTACAATATTCCTTATGCACCCATCTGCAGACTGTCAATGCACTGATAGTATTTTGGAAATAAGAGATCCAAAATTTGTAGATAGCATATATGGATGTACAAACATTGTAATTACTTGTAGATACACCTTTTTGAGCACCTTTTCCATTAATGTCAAAGGGGGAGTATTATATATAGAATATGGAGTAGCATATATGACGTAAAGAAAAATTATAGTATGAAGTATAAGGGAGATATAAGTTAGAGAATTTTGTATAAGGGTACAGTTAGTAACTTTTCCATATTCCTTTGTTGCCATTAATGACAAAGGGGGATATTGTTGGAAAGTTGACTATACTATTTTATATGACCAGATATAGTGTTTTCATTATGGAAACAAAGTCATATAGAGTTTTGGAGTCAGCGCACATTATCATAAGGTCAAAATATGGCTAAGTATAGAAGACTGGACAGATAGCAAAGCACCAGTAGATTAGAGCATCGACACACATGCGTATGACCAAGTTATGGTATGCACCCTTGAAGTTAAGATGGTAAGTGTGTATTCATGCTAAGACTAAGAGTGCATGATCAGATGAGATAGTATGATGAAGATACAGATAGTTGAAGTGGTACAAATAGTGAATGCCATAACAGAACAGAGTATATAGCTGATTGTTAGTAATTTGGTTAGCAGTTATAATAATGGTTGGTAAAGGCTATGCACCTATTTTAATTAGGTTGTAGAAATGTAAAAATCTCTATTTTTAAACACGCTTGAGCCAATTCACTTGGAAGCATTGTATGTAATCGGTTGTAGGCCGACCTAGTTATTTTTTTTGTTAGCGCATATAAATATAAGATGTGCCTTTGTAATAAAGCATGTGTATGGATGTTGAGATAAGATACGCAGAGAAAAGACATGAGAAGTGAAGATAGAATGAGTTAGAGCTTTACGAGGGGCTAAAGCATCAGCGCACAAAAGGAACTGATCAGACAAGCAGTGTCACAGCACTAGTTCATCCAGTAGATATAGTGTGTATCTGATATCAAAAGGTTGTAGCCTTCTCCACTTGAGCAGTGAGCTCTAGGATAGTGTGTCCCCACCCCTAATAGGGCTATTGTAAAAGACTCCTAACAGGGTCCAACCTTTGACCAAGTCACTGTACTAAATGCATTGTAAAGAACAACTCCTAACAGGGTTTCAGATCTTCTAACAAGGATCATAAAACACTAGTGCAGCTCTTAGTGGGTGTCAATTCCCACTAGGGTTTTTACCTATTTAGGTTTCCCCATAACCATATTGGTGTTATGTGTTTTAATTGAATAGAAAGATAATCACCTGGGATGGGAAATAAAACATGTGCATGAATAGGACTTAAGTGCCATGAAAAAGTAACAAAGAAATAGACCAGGGGTAGGGTTTTTGGACTTAGGCAATTTTATGAAACCCTAGGCATGGATTTAGACCTATTTATCATACCTTAAAACTAGTATATATATCCCTATTTTTTGCACATTAGGCCATACGATCTTGATTGGAGCTTGTATACACCATAAATTACCTATGGCTAAGGGTGCAAGCTATGAAAACATAAACTTTTTCTTCGTAGACCAAAACAAGATATAGTAGGACATGACAATTTCCTAGGACTTTGCAGGACAAGGATCAAAGTTTTGTGACACAACCAACACCTCCTATATCTTATACACATTCTCCTAACAATATCTCTCAACCTAGTATGGTTCTTTCCATTCTTCCTTCTAAAGAAGAAAAGGGCTCGATGTTGATTGATCCTGAGCAAAAACAAATTTCAAGAAAAACCAAACATAACTATCATGCTCATGACCGTCATCATAAATTTTATGCTAGAGCCCTCCAACATACTTCCAAAACATTACTTCACCTCATACACATACTTCTTCCTTGAATCCCTTTGACCAACCTATGCTTGAGCCATAGGAGGAAGTTAATTTGAAAAAACTTAAATTAAGCAAACATGATAATTATCTTGGATTCTATTGAAATCAATCTATTTATATCTCATTTCTTCTATATGTTGTTACATTTTATGTCTTTCATGTCCCACTATTCATAAATTTTCCTTTGTAATTATCTGATTGGGGATGATGTAAAATAGTAGCTACATATTCTTTTTGGTCTCTGCAATGCCGACCCAAAAATAATTTTCTTCGTAACTCTTATGTGTTATTCTTCCATTGTGTTTTTAGTTATACTACCTTTGGGGGATAATGGCATTTCATTTTTGATAGAATATCTCATGTATTATCATATGATCATGCTAACCCTAGAGTTCGTAGATCTCTTTCATTCTCTCTTTTGTCATGTGCTTATTTCCCTTGACTTGTCCTTTCTTGAGGGAATCTCATGGTGGAAATGTCTCTCGTGGGTGCTTATATGCTCCATTAAATCCATTTCTCTTGTTAAGTCATTTGTGATTTCTTTAATGTGGGGGCATACACTCTACTCTATGCTTCACATTTTTCTCATGCACACTATGATTTCATGCAATGTTCCTCTCTTTTAGATAACCAAAGAGATAATATTTTCATTGTGTTTTTGTTTTTTTATTAGATCCCTTAATAGAAACAATCTTTCCTTGAGGCCTGATCATGTTTTCTCTTTGATCCCTATGGAAACAATCTTTCCTTAGGCCTTATCACTTCCCCTTTGATCCCTTAATAGAAACAATCTTTCCTTAAGGCCTGGTCCTCTTTCTCTTAGATTCCTAAGGAGACAATGCTTTCCTTAGGCCTAATCATTCATTTTTTAGATCCCTTAAATAGAGACAGTGCTTTCCTTAAGGCCTTATCCTTTTTGATGGATTGACTAGCATGACACATTTTGATAGACCTTTCAATGCCATCTTTTTCACGCTTTCCTTTGTTTAGTTCACAGTAAGATAATCTCTCTCTCTCTCTCTCTCTCTCTCTCTCTCTCTCTCTCTCTCTCTCTCTCTCTCTCTCTCTCTCTCTCTCACACACACACACACACACACAACTGATGCCTCTCTTATCTTGGTTTTAGATTTGATAAATACTTGAGTCACTTGGGGGTTTGATGTTTCTTTGTCTCCTTGACCTTGATGAGATCATCCTTGTGCATTTGATCTACTTTACCATCAACATGATCTTGTGTCATAATCTTGCTAAAGTTGGGGATAAATGTATCATCCTAAAAATTTAGCACCCATAATTGGAGGCTCTAAGACCCATTAGGCCATATTTTAGTGATTTTGAGATTTAAATGTACATTATGCTTGATCCCAGCAACATGTATTTCCTCCTCCTATTTCCTATCTATCTCCTTGAGATCCCAACAAAATTTGAGCTTGATTTTCCTGGGACAAGTCAGCTAACCAACTTTACCTAGGCTTTTGAGCCCGTAAACATCATTTTGAACCCCGAACGTAAGGGAGCATTCGCTAATTTTTCACTATGATTTAGAGTTTGTGGCATTATTTAAAGAAGTGCACGACATGTAACTTGTTGGCATGGCAGGTTCTTTGGAGAGGCTTTCTTTCTTTTGAGCCAAGCTCCCCTCTCAAGTGTCACATGTCCTTCAAGTTCTCACTACAATTTATTTTAGGGATGGGCCTGAGCTTGGAAAAGTTTGAACATGTGTTGGCCTTGCAGGATTTTGGAAGAGGAAGGAAGGCATGTTGAAGAAAATCACCTGCTAGAGTGTTCTGTAGCTATCTAAAAGATAAGTCACAACCCCTTGCATGGTCAGGCTAGATTCTTCAAATGTATGACATGAGGGCGTCTCATGTAAGAATATGAGGATGTAGTTTTGAAGCTTGAGAGCATCCATGCTTGTCTTCCACATGTCCTCCCTATCGCAAAATAATTCTTCTATGTGTTTGACATCTACCAACTTATTCTGATCATTCTGGTGTGGTTTCCAACTTTCATTTTAGCTCATACACGTACTTCCAATGAACTATCATGATTTTTGGAGAAGGGGTGGTTATTGAACAGAATGGTTAAGATCTAATATTCTTACAGAAAGGAGGCTATTCATCGATGTTGGGAGCCAACGATGGTGACCATGTCTTCCAATCCTTGTGGCTTATGACATTTGAATTGGTCTTGAGATCCTTCTCGTTAAACCTGTCAAGATTGTCCTGGGAGAGATGGATGTGGGATTGATATAAAATAAGAGTGGGGGAATAATTTGAAAAAAAAGGAATATTTAGAGATTTTATTACTTTCACTCTTATGCAAAAGGATATTCTAGGAAGCCTTAAGACTATAATGATCATTTTTTAATCAATGAAATGTATCAACTATTCTTGCATCCCTTTATCTTTCAAGGATTCATTTGTTTTCATTAAATATTTCTATGCATTTTATGACTTTAGCAGTTGCATTTTGGTTTTTGCTATGCAGATTATGCTTTAGGCTTCTCTACATATGGATATCATTAAATGTTTCCTTCTTTATATCGCATACTTAGATAGCTACTCATATATCTGTGACAATTATTTTATCCAATTCATAGGGTTTCTTTTATACCTTATTTAAGAGTTAGCTTGTGTATTTTAAAGTGTTCCAAAATATTTGGTGGATCACCTCAGTAGGATTATCTATTCTTCCCCTTTTCCATCAACATAAAATAAAGAGCCAACTTCTAAAATCCTAGAGGTTGTTCAGTGAGAGCCCATAAGGTCCCATACTCAGTGAACTTCCCATAAGCTCATAACACCTGAGAGGGATTTTAGGTATCAATTGTCCCTTTTTTGGCATGCCTAGTGGGACCAGTTTTAGTGGTTGGATACATAAACCCATTGTTTAGCCAGTTAGTTATCATTCATTAAGAATTTGGGTGTTATTCTTATGCTATCATATTTTAGAGGCTTTTTAAACACCATGGCTACTCTGGGTACAAAATTTGTTGGTTTCAAGTAGTACTAGTGCTAGTATGTGCAAAATTATTTCTAATTTTTTGTTTCTCTAACGATGGACCCATTTTTTAAAAATTCCTATTAATTTTCATTTTATTATAAAAAAAGTGTCTGCCCAACCTCCCTACTATCAATACTAGCCTTAGACACATTTTAGTTACAGCCCATGCTCTCTTGTTGCACCACATACCCAGTACACCCATCGTTTCCCTTCTCCTACTCCATCAATCCTAGCGTCATATAACAACATTAATAAACTTAAGCCTATGTTGATGGATTTTAAAAGCCAAATAAACAAACTAAATATGCATCAAAATCAAGTGCATGAAGAAAAGGATTTGGCTTATCCAGTGTATTCCCATGGGCAAGAGTGTCAGAGAGCATAAGAGATGTATCAAGTCTATCTTCAAGAAAGAGAAGTGAAAGGCCATCAGCAAAAATAGTTGCAAGAAGAACATAAAAGGCATGTGGCCAAAAAGGAGATACTAATAGAAATCTTATTATTCATAGTGCAAAAAATGGAAGGCCGATCAATCTCTTCCCTTGAGTACATCATCATGAGTTTTAAGCAAATCCCCCATTACAAGGGCTTTTTGATCATGATCTTGCACTTGATATAGAGAAAGAATGACCTGAAGAGGAATACATCAAAGGATTTTTGAAGAAGGAAGAGGTTGATCATATAAGTCTCCTATTGTGTTATGGATAAAAATGAACAAGACCCAAACGATGTCCCTATCTCAAAGAAAGAGCAGGCTAGTATGCATAAAAATCCTTCTTGACTATATGTACTACATCAACTAAGAGAAAGGCATATGATGATGATGAAGATTTTTGGGATGCGCTGGAGTAATTTTTATCATCCCTAGATACTAATCCATCCACCCTTTTTTCAGAAGATGATGAGTTTCAGCAATAATGCGAGGAATCCTACAAAATACCGGTTGACCTACAAAAGGCTCATAAGAAACATAAGCAAGAGTTTCATGAATGTATCTCTCCTGATAAGAAGGAAAGGTTGGTTGTGGATCAAAAAATTTATACCACCATAGCACACAAAGATATGGTCTAGTTCAGTCATTTTGAGCTCATACCATTAAGAGAATTCCCTATAAGGAATTTCTCTTTGTAACAAAGCGAAAAGTTCACCCTGGCATAGTTTGTTCTAGAAGACCTGACCAATGAGGTTCATGCATTGTCACGCATAAGGATAGAGGAGGAGGTAACTTAAAATCTCCTTACCCCTGACATATCACTCCCAAGGAACTTAGTACCCTTATATGTTTTATTTTTCCTTAAACTACTAGAATTGTTAGAGAAAAGGAAAAAAGTTGAGTTGTAACAGTAGCTAGTTCGCAAACCCAATTAACGATGTCTTCTAAAAAGGGTTATTCCAATTAGTTTAAATAGTTAGGTTCTTTTTATTTGTCTTTTTTTTGCATGTTTTGTATTTTTTTTGTTTCAATAAGTGCTTATGCACAAAGGCTTGCATCGTCTAGTGTTCCTTGTAAGTCCCTTATTAGTCACAATCATTTTTCCATGATTATCATTATTAGTCATGATTATTTATTGTGCTAATCCCTTTTGTTTGAGTGTGTTTCTATGCAAGGTTTACCCACTTGAGAATTTCTTGAAAAGGTATTCCCTACTTTATTATAATCTTGTATGCAGTATTAAAGTCTTACGCTATAGTATTTTGATTCTTTATGATAAAATTCAAAATGAATAAATTCTAAAGCATACATAATTGAAGAACTTCAAAGAAAAGGAATGATAAAAGAAATAGATATGGGCACCAAGATTTTAATCAAAATTCATATTATATATTTAGTGATAGTTGTATACATTGCAAAATTTTCAAAAAATCATCAAAATTCTTTTGTCATTTATATATATGAGTCATTTTTTTTAAGCAAGAGAGAAAAACTATTATTTCAAAGAGAAGGTTAGATATCTCTAAGGCTAGGACTATCATTCCTATAGTCATCTTTTTTCTCTTCCCCATCCTCTCTTGAGTTAGAGAATTATCCTTCACTCAACTCTGTTGATGTGTCCCATGCATGCTCAAAAATTACCTACAAATGAAACTCCTTCAGTGCCTCCTTTGATATTGGCATAATGGGGTCAAGGTATATCTTAGGAAATGAAACTTCATCCCTTGCATAGAAAAGATGAATGTCAAGAGTGTGGTAGTGAAATTTCAATACAAATGGCATAAATGGAACCTATGTGTTAGTTTCTAGATGAATCATGAGGTTAGTTGCCAGTGGTAGCCCTACACCTTCTTGTGCCACCACTAGAACATCCTCAAGCCCTTTGCAGTAAACCTTTCCAAACATGTCCTCTTCTAGAAAGATAATTGTATCCTTAGTTTCCCCTAAATATAGCAAAGAGCCAAAAAAGTGAGTTGAAATGTCAGTGTTAAGCCTATGTTGGTCCTCATGATACAAGAAATCCTCCCCAAGTACCTACTTCAAGGCTTCATGAATAAATTTATTGTCAGTTATAATCAACATAGAAAGAATATCATCATCTATGAACCCTAAGAAAGGATCCTGATATAGAGGACTTTCCAATTGCACGGGGGTATCCATGTCTCTAAAGCTGAGCTAATCTAGGATTTGTTGGAGCTCTCTAAGGCTTGCAAATGTTGTGTCACCTTTCAAAAATGAGTGCTCTTTTACAGAGAAAGAATTTATTTTTTTCAGCATGTTTCATTTAATCCTTCTAAAAGGATACCTCCCAATTTTTTGGATAAGTACTTTTCCCATTTTCCAAATATTTCTACTTGCTAGTTTTTTTGGATGATGAATCTAGTTTTGTTGTTGTTGATGCCATCATAGAATTTGTGTACCACTTGAACTTTGAAAATGTTAAGCACATTTAATTTCTTCTTAAAATTAAAGATTACATTTGATATCCTAATATGTGAGAATGCATTCCTATAGCATTCGTGCATTAATTCCAATCATTTCATGAAAGATGGTGTTTTCCATCTTGGATTTCACACACTTAAAGATTAAATGCACACACTAGTTACGATAAGATGTCTTTTCCTTGCATGCTAGATGAAAAATCAGAGGAATCTTGCTACCACCTTGACATCCAACCTAGAGGGATGATGACATAATCATCTGTGCATACTGAAGCCAAAATGCATAAGCAATTTTTTATTGCAAAATAAAAAGAGAGGTGCTAAAGTGAAAAATTCAGGTTTCATTGGCAACTCTACCAGGGCTATGGATGCTTGACTGAAAATAGAGAAATTTTAATGGTTGTCAAGATGATAATGTCATCGGGGCTATGGATGTCTGACTGGAAGAAAGGTTCTATCTAGTTGGCTATAGGACAACACCTCACCTATGTAGTCTAGTGGGTATGTGCAAACCATTTTCTCCTCTTAGTAAGGGAAATAATTAACTCATTTTCACACACAAATCCTTGGATGAACTACTTTCATTTCCTGACTAAATTAATGTAGAGTGATATTTCAATGTGAAATCTCTAAAGGCTATCAAATGTAAAGCTTCATTGCAAAGATAGAATCAAACGTGAGCAC